>PVIW01006926.1:68574-79764 GCA_004026585.1 Noctilio leporinus | reverse complement strand
TTAAGGTTTTGAGGCTGCTACCTCACTGAATCAGTGCAAATGAAACATTCCTTCTCCAAGAAATCAAACACAATTTATATTAGAATTAACAGGACAGATTGAATAAAAGAAAAGCTTTATCCTAAACTTTCCTGATAGACATTTTCTTCCCAGGCTCCATGTTGTTGATTTTAACAGTCCCATCATGGCCTTCATAACATTCACAAAGGATGAACAGTGTGTGTAATTTGATTGAGGAGTCAAGTTTGAAAATAACAATCTTTGTGCTTTAGAACAATTCTTAAACCACATTAATTATGCTCCTTGCTCATAACCAGTTAAATTTTTCTTCTAAAAATAACTTAAGAGCAAGAGAATCATCTACTTTATACATATTCAAAGCTCATCCATTCTCTCCAGGGTTCCATGGTCAGACCAAACAGGTGTAAGAAAAATGTATGTTTACTATTTTGGTTTCTGTGCTTTAATGACCAGAGGAAATCCTTTGTTTTCATCTTGGTTTCAACATACTTATCAATATCCTTTTCTTCCTCTGAATCTTGATCTGGCATCCAACTGAAAATAAATGTACAATTAAATCAAATTTTGTACATATTTAATTAAGTACCACTTTGGTAAGGGGCATCAGTACAAGAGAAGTAAACCAGTTTCCAGCACAATCAAAGTGGCAATTGTCATTGCTCTCTCTATGGAGCATGCCCACCCAGGTGTGTTTTCCTTGCCTCTCTTCAAAGTTCCAAGAGTCTTTCTGCCTCTGTAACTTGTTTCCTAAGCCTATTTCTTCTACAGCTCACTTCTTCCTCTGAGACTTTCTAAATAAAGTTTCTCTTATAGTCTGAGTCTTGGCCCTGAATTCTTTCTTAGCCAGAACTGAAGTACTGAGGTTGCTGAACTAAGGTCCAGTGTGACTTCACAGGTCTAACACCTAGTGCCCTTTCACCACCATAAATTAACTCATTTAAAATGTACAACTCAAAGAGTTTTTTGCTTATTCATTATCATCACAATTACTCCTATTCCTTCCTCCTAGTCCCTCTTCCCCCTTCCCCAGCATTAGCAACTATTAATCTACTTTCTATTTCTACAGATTTGTCTATTCTGGACATTTAATATAAAGGCATAATTGCAAAAAAGGCTAAAAAATAAGTGAGCTAAGTGTTCACCTTAAGATGTTGGAAAAGGAAAAATTAAATAGAATTATTTTTAAAAGGCCATTTTCAGAATTACTGAAAAAAAAACCACAAAGAACCCAAAATACTAAAGATGGCATTAAAAACAAAATTTGCATAGGTCACAATAAGGATTTTCTTTTCAAGTAAAATCCAAGTTACACTTATCTTTTTCTCTGAATTATACTCAGTATATGTTCTTACAACAAAACAGGTTTCTAATTAAGTTTTATTTGGATTAATATTCAAATGTATTTGAAATCTTTAAATAGCAACTGAAAAAAGAAAGAGCCCTGATAAATGGTAAATAATATATAACCATTTGGGTTATGTATGTAATTATCTACTCATAGGATGACAGAACTTAGTAAATTTGCATAGCTGTCATTATCATTTCCTAGAAATTCTGTATGAAGGAATTACTTTACAGATAGACCCTATTAATGAGTCTAAGACAGCAAATGTGTGACAGACAGCTATTTCTTCATCTGATCACTCCGTGAATCCAAGAGTCATATTTTCAAAAAATTAATCATCTTTAAACATGGGAATCATAAGCAGGATGATGACATATTTAGTACTATGACAGAAAAGATAACTAAAATTTCCCATCTAACCTTCATTCTGAGTTACACGCTTACTCATTGTTCAAAATATTAAGTAATATTACCATCATAATTTAAATTGTTTCAGGTTTTTGTTAATCATATATAATTAAAGTTGCATTAGTTAAGTGTAATATTAGTCCTTTCTTGGAGGACTAATAGTGTGAATCACTATTTTATATTATACTTGCCAAGACCTCATTTTCATACCTTAAAAAATTCTGGTTAGTGTTGTGGCAGAATAACAGAACAGGCAGAACTCATGGGTTTTCATGAACTCTAACTAACATCAGCTCAATGGAGTTCCGAATAATATAACTGCAGCCTATTTATAATTACTAGCCACTCACATATTTAATTCCACATAGCTAATTTTTAGTGTAAGCTTTTAAAAACTTTTCTTACCATTGATCTTTTACATTCAAAAAATGAGTATTTCAAAGCTTTGCAGTTTCCTTCCTTCAGACATTGCCGAGGGGATTTTCCTTCCTATGACACATAAAACAATATAAATTCTTGGAAATTTTCTAACAGACTACAAAATAAATACCCTTCTGAAAATAGTTCTTTTTTAAAAAAATAAGAACAAAAGAAGAAAACAGTAAGTTATATAAGAAATAGTTCATAATTCATTTTGACTTGGTACTTAAGGAGAAAAGGACAGAATGAAAAAATGTGTAAATTAATTCTGGGTGCTCTCTTGAGTCTTGAAAACATTTATTTACACAAGATATTTTCCTTTAAAATGTATATATAAAAATCTAGAAACTGGTATCTCCAGCTCCTTATAGGTAAGAAAGGAAAAGAGTAAAGGTGAAAGTAAAGGGAAAGAGAAAGGTGAATGGTTTCTTCAGTGTTAAAATGTTTACACCTGACAACTAAAGACAGAAGAAAGTAGTGTGTGTGACATACACACATACGCATGTATATGAGAGAGAAGGCATGTGGTGAATGGGAACGCTTGTTCTGGAAGGTAGTATCAAATGGCTTTAGTCTCCACTTACTGTCTTTTTTTTTTTAAATAATTTATTGTTGTGTCTTACATTTATCCCATTTTCCCCCCATTGCTCTCCCCTGCAGCACCCTCCCCATCCCTGCTCCCACGGTCAATCCCACATGTTGTCCATGTTCATGGGTCATTTATACTAGTTCCTTGACTAAATTGTTCCCCTTCTTTTCCTCTTGTATCTTTGGATGCAAGTATTTTACCTCCAACACATCTCTGCATTCCCCCACCTCCTGGCCCCCACAGTCAAAGTTCTCTATTCTGAGAAGCTCCACTGAGTAAGAACTGGAAGAGGAAAAGGAGAAATGAGCAGAATTGATACCTAATTGTGAGAAAAGATATGCCTGAGCCTTATGTAAAATTTACTCATCTTTAAGCAGTGAAACCTCAAAAGCAGTTTCCAAAGGAAATTGCATTAAACCATCATTCCCTTTTTGCTATCAAGGCAGAATGCTGTAACAAGAATGTTCACAGGAGAAATGTGCTTACTTCTGACTCTTAATAAATAAGAAACAACTGCAAAACTAGGTAAGAGCTAAAACTCAGTATTTTCCTTTTAAGGTAACATGGAATGAAAATCCCACAACTGCCTCTGCATTATCTTAAAATATTTTAAATAAATCTGCTACAAATTTAACTTAAAACAAAGGCACTTGAATATAAGGGACACAGATGCATATACAGATGGTTATTTCACAATTCAAAAAGCAAGATTAAAATTAAATTGCAACAAAATTTCTTTTTGAATACTTTTTTTTTAAAAGAAGTCCTCACTCAAGAATATTTTTTTTATTGATTTTAAAGAGAGAGGTAGAGCCCTGGCTGGTAGCACAGTGGATAAGGTGCCGGCCTGTGAACCCAAAGGTCGCTGGTTCGATTCCCCAGTCAGGGCACATAATCAGGTTGCAAACCAGGTCTCCAGTCAGGTCTGTGGCTGGAGGCAGGTGAAAGGCAACCATACATTGATGTTTCTCTGTTTCTCTCCCTCTCTGCCTCTCTCCCTTTCTCTCTTTCTGGAAATAGTAAATAAAATCTTAAAAATAAATAAATAAATAAAGAGAGAGGTAGATAGATTGGGGGGGGGGGGTGAGTAACAATTACTTGCCTCTCTGATGCACCCTCACTGGGTATTGAACCAACAACCCAGGTGTGTGCCTTGACCAGGAATCAAACCCCACAACTCCTTAGTGTACAGAACAATGCTCCAAACAACTGAACCACTTAGGGCAAAATTTCTTTATGAACGCCCTATCCTACTAATTTGTGTAGTAACTAAACCCTCACAAGGACTAATTTACTAAAAAAAAAAAAAAAGAAAAAAGAAAAATCAGAACAGTTCTATCAGTTTAATGGGAAGTTAAAAAATGACTATGTACTAGATATTCCTGCCTACATAGGGCTTTTCATACCAGGTAGGAAAGAAGGTGTACACATGCAAAGGTTAACTGGTAGTGTAAGCACATCACAAAGCAGATGAAGTGCCTGCCACAGGGGTAACAGGGAAAGGTATTAAAGGGTTCAGTTTCCCAGGAATATAAATATATAAAACAACATCTGGAAAAAGCAGACTGAACTTGAATTTTCTGAATTACTTGAGGTTTAATGACATCAAACCATGATTTGCAATTCACAAGGAAAATAAAAACCTAATATTTGACTATTAAAGAAGTATTAATAAAACTAAAACATATACTGCTTATAAATATCAGCCTTATGCAGTGTTTGACAATATAAAGGATGCTTCTATCTTCCTATTGAGTTCCCATGTAAAATGAGTCAGTTTTTTTAAAGATTTTATTTCATTATTTCTAGAAAGAGGGGAAGGGAGAGAGGCAGAGAGGGAGAGAGACATCAATGTATGGTTGCCTTTCACCTGTCTTCAGCCACAGACCTGATTGGAGACCTGGTTTGCAACCTGGTTATGTGCCCTGGCTAGGGAATTGAACCTGCGACCTTTGGGTTCGCAGGCCAGCGCCTTACCCACTGTGCTACCAGCCAGGGCTAAATGAGTCAGTTTTGAAAATAAAAAATTACTGTTTAGTGTTACTTTAAAAGCTCAAACAGCCAGAGTAGGTACCCTAAAATCAGAACACTTTCATTGTTATTACTAAACATTTTAGATAAATGTTAATGGAGGTGAGATGGAGCACTACTTAAATGGAAATATCTGGTGTATTCATGCACTGGGAAAAATTAACCCAAATTTTACCTGCTCTGAGACACTTCCCCTCAAGCGGATTTTGACACATCAATCCCAGCACTGCAACCACTCCCCAAAACTACCAGAAAAGATACTGTACTGTCCTGAATCCGCAACACCCAATGTTTTGCCTCAGTACTCCCCTTGTACACTGCAGTTGAAGTCACCTTTCAGGATGATTTTACCACAAACTGTAAATGCACTTCCCTTTAAGGGAATGTTGATTAACATTAGGCTCTCATATCACTGGGGGAAAGCAAAGTCTGGGCTGCGTTTCCTAGTCATTATCTCTGCCTACCACTTTCTAACTTTCCAGAGATGCAGTTTCTATACAGAAGAGAATGTGTCCCATTCATCTCTTAAGTCCCCTGAATTAGACCTTGGCACTCAATGTTTGCTAAAACAATTTAATCATTGCAAAAAACCACTCGAGTTTCTTTCCACAGTCCTACTTTATGTACTTATTCCCCTGATTGCTCATCTCCAGCGCCTTCTTGACGCTGAGTGTCAGGATAAAATACAAACTCCTCACTGGGGCACGCAAGCGCCCTCACAGCCAGCAGCCTTCCTCTCCAGCCTTCCGTCACATTCCCCATCCTTCAGGCCCAACAGGCACGAGCTCCCTCCAGCCTTCCCACACCTTCCTGACTCTGCACAGGCTGTTCTTCCAGATTCTCCCCATAAGCACTACAGCCCCCACTCCTTTACTTTGTAACTACTAGTCAACCTTTAAGACCCAGATCAAACAAATGTCACCATGTCTGTGAAAAGTTTCCAAATTCCCTAGTAAAATGAGGTGCTCTCCACGGGGCTCCCAAGGCATTTTGCTCCTAAACCTACTCACTAAACGAATGTTCGTTAACTGCTTAAACAGCCCTTATTACAGGAATTTAGCCCCTTACGTGTTTATTCGTACCACCAGACCAAGCTTGTGTGGGTGCTGACAGTAACGGGTTCCTATATGTCGCCAATGCTTGGTATCATGCCTGCCACTTAACATTAGGTATTTATTTGGAGCTGGCTGAAAAGTTGTACCAAAGCAGCAGCAGTCTGGAAACAAGCCTGAACAGGGGAATCTGAAGACAGGACACCTCAGTTTCCTCACTTGCACATGAAAGCTGGACTACATAACCTATAAAATTCATAACTCACAAGTTTATAGACACTGGGGGGTGGGGAGGCACTCAGTGCTAAAATCAGTGCTTAATGGTTATGTCCATTTTGGGATAGTTATATTTTCTTTGAATTAATAGCAACTTTCTGAAATTGTATATCCAACTGCACACGATTGCTCTCTGTAACTGGAAAAGGCACTCAGACTAGAACAGTGGCAGCATTCAGGAAATGTTTCTTTAACTGAAATGGTTTGTCACAAAAATCCAACGGGGTAGTAATTTTATGTCTAAATCTAATTTAAATCCGGAGGGAACTGACGTTCCGACAGTGGATGTATTCAAGTTTCTTAAACCGGATCTGTAATCCGGACTCAGAACGCAAAACTGAGTCACGTGTTCTCATCGCCACCACTCGCTGCCTGGGACACCTTCGGCCGCCCCGCCTGCCCGTTCCAGCGTCGCCAACCACCCGCTGCGCTACCTGGAGCACACAGTCGGACTGCAACAGACACGCGCCCAGGTCCTCCTTCACGCCAGCGCAGGCGCCGCCCTCAGGCTTGTCCTCGTAATACCGAGGCATAGCTGACCCTCCCGCTCGCCACAGCCAGGACAGTTTTCGCCCCCTTCCACCGCGACCAGGTTAAGCAAGATGAACACCCGCTGCGAAAGGACCCGGAAGCCAGAAACAACAACTTCCGGTGAACTCGCGAGGGCTAACCCAAGAGGCCGCGCGCGGCGGAAGTAGGCGTAGGTCACGTGCCACGCCCCCCAGGCTGCCTACGTTGAGGGAAGGGAAGGGAAGTTAGCCGGGTGGCTGCTGGGCTCGGCGGCTGGGCCTGGGTGGCGGTCTAGTTTCGAGCCGGTGGAGGCCGCCGGGGCGCTCCAGGTGAGTCCTGAGGAGCGCTAGGTCCGGGCGCGGCTTGGGCTTGCTGGGTGCCTTTTCCACTGACCGCTGGCGGCCCGACGTCGGCCTGCAGTGGGTTGGCGGGGTGCGCAGCTGCAGTTGCATTTCAGGTAAACAACGAATACTGTTTAGTATGAGAACGCCCCACGCAGTGTTTCGGACGTACTTATACTAACGAGCATTCCTATATCGTATTCCAGGGTAAGCGGACAATTTTATTTGTTAATCTGTCAGTCCTACCCTGGCCGGGCTGGCGGGGAGCGGCCTGGGTCCGGAGGTTGGGGAGCGGAGCTGGGGATGCGGCGTCCCGGCGCGGGGCGGGGCGGCGACTGCCTGCGCTCACCTGGCTTCAGAGTGGTTCGCCGGGTCTCACGGTGACGGTCCTCTGCTGAACTATTTATGAAGTAAAGTACTGGATTTAGTTTTGCTTAATTTTTGTAACACCTTGTAGTGAACGAGTTTCCCGCCAGTAATGCTTTGATGGGCCACCTGTGTCATTAGGACCTTTACTTCACCTGGTTGGTAATAAGTAGTTTCTGATTGGCCTAAACCTTTCTCCTAAAGGCGAGGTCCTTAAGAGCAAGGATTTTTAGCCGGAATTTGAATCAGGATCGCAATCTCTCCCTCCCTCCCTCCCTCCCTCCCATCCTTCCCTTCTCTCCGTGTTTTTCTTCCTCTGTAGCTGCTACTATCCGGGCGGACTGTTTTGAGGATTGAGGGAGGTGAGGTGTGGGAAACTTGGGCCCCAGCATGAGCGCCAGCTGCGTTCAGAAGGGTGTGGTGCTGCCCCTGGCTGGCAGTTCTCCAGCCCCAACCAGGCCTCAAAAATGGGCCCCGTTTGCTTTGACCACTGACTTTCCTCCAGGATTGGAGCAGAAATGTAGGGGGACCTCTCTCCCATATGACTCAGGTGAGGAATGCTAGTAGCCAACACTTTTCAGATTACTAATAAAAGATCCACCCCCCACCCCCCACAGGAAGATGTTACCAAGTACTTCAGTAAATTCCCCAGGGCTGGGGAACGGAGCATTGAATTCCAGGGATGCTGCCAGACACACAGCAGGAGCAAAGCGCTACAAATACTTGAGAAGGCTTTTTCGTTTTCGGCAAATGGACTTTGAGTTTGCTGCTTGGCAGATGCTCTACCTGTTCACCTCCCCGCAGAAGGTTTATAGAAACTTTCATTATCGAAAACAGACAAAGGATCAGTGGGCCAGAGATGACCCAGCGTTCTTGGTCCTATTAAGTATCTGGTTGTGTGGTAAGTATTAGTTATCTTCAGTCCAGTTGAAAAACAAGTTGAGTGTTTGATTGTATTTATCATTCGGAGATTCTTTTGTTATAAGCTGTTGTGGGTCAGAATTTGGGGATACTTAAACTTCTTTTCTCTTTCCTGAAGCCTCCGAAATCTCACAAGAAAGAAGTGTCTTCTCCCTAGTCCTAAAGGGCCTGAGCAGATGCCAGAGTAAATAGTTACCTCAGAACTGTAAAAAGGAGAGGGACAGTGTCACTCCATGTCTTTAATTACTGTGATAAGTACATCGATACCCAAGTGCAAACTTACTGTTAAAAGGAATATCAAGATTACAAATTGCTTTCCACAATTAGGGAAACCCAGAGGGAGAGTTCTGAAAGTATGCACTAATATGAACTTGGAAAACTACTTTTAAATTCTCCAATAGTGTAGCAAAAGAATCCTATAACCCTTTAAGGTAATGAAATGTGTAGATTTCTGTGTCACCTTTAACTTACCTTAAATATATGAGTGACTTCAGTACTGATGATGTTCCAGCAGCTGGGCCTCCTTGGTAAACTTGAGATATTTAAGTGGCCCTTCTGTGTTCTTAATCACCTGGAACACATCTTGGGTGTTTTGTTTACGTGTCTGCCTCCCCCACTGGACCATATGTACCTGGAGGGCTGGGACTGTATGCCCTGTATTCCCAAAACCTTGTAAACTGCCTGAATGAAACTTTGTAAATCTTTTCTTTCAGTGTCCACGGTAGGATTTGGCTTTGTGCTGGACATGGGATTTTTTAAGATGATAAAGCTTCTCCTTTGGGTTGTATTCATAGATTGTGTGGGTGTTGGTCTTCTCATCTCAACTCTAATGTGGTGAGTACAATATGTTTGGCTCTTTTTCTTTTAAATTTTATTGTTGTTGTATTACATCCATCCCCTTTTTGCTCCCCTCTGTCCCCCTCCCCACCCACCCATTCCCCCCAAAGTCAATCCCACCTGTTGTCCATGTCCATGGTTCCTTTATACTAGGTTCTTGTCTAAGCTGCTCTCCTTTCTTGCCTTTGCCTCCCCCCTCCCCATATGTTTGGTTCTTCTGGTACTATTGTAGAGTTTCCTTTGTTTGCTTCACAGGTGCAGCAGCTGATGAAATTGAATTAAGATAGGTAAACTGAAAGCATCCATTTTGACTGTCTAGATTAGTATAGCTTGCCCTCTTATATCTACCTGTGTTAGAAAATACTCCAAGGTATGGTCCATATTGTCAAAGTGCATACAGCAAATAAGTGAATTAAAACAATGGTTATACTAAGCCCTGGCTGGTAGCACAGTGGATAAGGTGCTGGCCTGTGAACCCAAAGGTCGCAGGTTCGATTCCCCAGCCAGGGCACATAACAAGATTGCAAACCAGGTCTCCAGTCAGGTCTGTGGCTGGAGGCAGGTGAAAAAGCAACCATACATTGATGTCTCTCTCCTTCTCTGCCTCTCTCCCTTCCCCTCTTTCTAAAAATAATGAAATAAAATCTTAAAAACAAACAAACAAACAAAAAAAACAATGATTATACTGACAAAACCCCTGATTTTGCAAAAATTTTATCCAGTTAGCCAATTCTGCTTAAGTTGCCTGGATGATGGCTCATTTTTCTGCTGCCTTTTTCAGTGGGTCACAACTACATGTATAAGATCTAGAAAGTTATTTCATTGACTCTTAGAGTTTTTGGTGTTAAATGTAGTATATTTGAAAAGGTTTTCTTCATTAAACTTTTGGTGCCTTCCTACTGAGGGGGACATGCACACACATACATAAGTTTTATTGAAAGGATTCTCAGTCTGACTTTGCCTAGTTTTAGTGTAAGAACACCAGTGTACAGAGTATAAATCTGGTGTTTGGTTTTTCATTATTCTCACAGATACATGGCTTCTTTGTGGTTGGCATACTGAATGAAGGGAGTGAATGTGGAGGATGAGCTTAGAAGATGGCCAGTAGGGCTTGTGGTCATTGTGTATCAGAAGAAACTAGAGCATTTTAGAGAGACCTGGGTTCAAATGCCAGCTTAGTCATTTACCATGTAACTCAGGCTCAGGCTCCTCTTTTGTAAAATGGAATTATCTGTTTTGTAGGGTATTTGAGAAGCTCATGGCAGGAAAAGCATTTGGCCAAAGTAAGAGTCCAATAAATGGTAGCTATTAATGTTGTAAACATTATTCTAAGACTGTGCCGTGTGAAGATACCAACCTTTTTTTTTGTTTTTTTTATTGTTGTTGTATTACATCCATCCCCTTTTTGCTCCCCTCTGTCCCCCTCCCCACCCACCCATTCCCCCCAAACTCAATCCCACCTGTTGTCCATGTCCATGGTTCCGTTATACTAGGTTCTTGTCTAAGCTGCTCCCCTTTCTTGCCTCTGCCTCCCCCCTCCCCCCAACCCCTTTTCCCCTGATCACTGAAGGCCTATTCCTTGTATTCATATACTTGGTTCTGTTTTGTTTGTTGTTAGTTTTGCTCATTATTGTCCTATAATAGGTGAGATCATATGATATTTGTCCTTCACTGACTGGCTTATTTCACTAAGCATAATACTCTGCAGTTCCATCCATGTTGTTGCAAAGGGTACAAGTTCCTTTTTTCTTTCTGCTATATAGAATTCCATTGTGTAAATGTACCAAAGTTTTTTGATCCAATCATCCACTGATGGGCACTTAGGCTGTTTCCAGCACTTGGCTATTAGTAAATAGTGCCGCTATGAACATAGATATGCATAGGTTCTTATGAATTGGTGTTTCAGGATTCTTTGGGTATAGTCCAAGTAGTGGAATTGCTGGATCAAAAGGCAGTTCCATTTTTAGTTTTTTAAGGAAACCCCATACTGTTTTCCACAGTGGCTGCACCAGCCTACATTCCCACCAACAGTGTATGAGGGTTCCCTTTGCCCCGCATCCTCGCCAACACTTG
>PVIW01006926.1:0-68474 GCA_004026585.1 Noctilio leporinus | reverse complement strand
TAGTTTTAATTTGCATCTCTCTGATGACTAGTGATGTTGAGCATTTTTTCATATGCCTCTGGGCCCTTTGTATATCTTCCTCAGTGAGTTGTCTGTTCAAGTCCTTTGCCCATTTTTGAATTGGGCTGTCTGTCTCCCTGCTGTTGAGTTGCATTAGTTCTTTATATATTTTGGAGATCAGACCCTTGTCTGAGGTAAAAGATACCAACCTTTTAGCTTCCTTTATAACTCATGACTTGTACACTACAGGTTTTATACGTACTAGATAGTCAATAAATTGTTAATGTAAAATTCTAAAATCTGACCTAAAAAATAATAGGGTTAATGTAAGTCACATATGTGTTGTGTCTAAATATCCATAAAAACATGGTACACAGAAAATTTTCAATAAGGCTTTCAAAGGAATATGAGGTCTGTCCTGAAAGTATCAATCAAGCTAATGTCAATATAATTAAAACAGTTTGTGTGGTTGATACTTTTGGGACAGTCCTTGTAGTTTAGTTTGTATTGGGTTGGCCGAAAAGTCTGTGTGTTTTTTTTTTCCATTAAATAAGAGACACATTTTTCATCAATAACTGTTGATTTGGATACTTTGAATATGTTGGCTATCTCCCGCTCTTGGCTTGTAGTGGGTAGAGGCCAGGGGGGCTGCTAAACATCTTCCAAAGCATAAGACAGCCTCACAGCAAAGAATTATTTGGCTAAAATGTCAGTAATACCAAGAAACTTAGCAAACCACTTTTTAGATTTTATTGTTGTATTACATCCATCCCCTTTTTGCTCCCCTCTGTCCCCTTCCACAGCCACCCATTGCCCCCAAAGTCAATCCCACACAAACCACTTTTAACACATTTAGTCAGTCACAGTACAAATCTTTTTCATGTTTCAGTTTTTTCCTTTCTTAAAATAATATTAATATGCCAAAGAATGTACATTTTTTTCCATCTTCAATATTAAAATGGCTACGCAAAAGTTCACCAGTTTTGATTTTTATTAATGCATGCCGATATGACAGCCATTATAATACAATCTAACAAAATTGTTTGGAATGAAATTAAAGACAACTAAGCACTACTAGAGCCATCATAATGGAAAAATATCATGGACTTTTTTGCCAACCCAATAGCAAGCTTTTTGCCATGAATGCACTGACTCAAGAGGGGCACAGAAACCAAGACATTCTGGACTTTAGTGTGACGATGATAGTGCAAATTAAATAGAAAAGGACTCAAAATGTTTCTGAAAACCAATGTTGTCTCATAAATGGTATGAGGAGCTGAAAACAGAAATGATGACATGTGATTGCAGTCATTCCAGAGGCACCAGGAAAGTAGCATGAGGAGGTGCTTGGGGCTGATGGGATTGAGGAACTCTAGTACCAACTGCAAAGATGTAGAAATGTGGACAGCATGCTGGGTCTAAGAATGTAGCATGACACTGAATGGCTGATGGAGAGATTTGACTAGAGAAATTGGCCTTAAATGCAATTGAGAAAAAATAACTTGATTTATCTCAGAGGCTGTATATGTATATTTGGGGACAAGGGACATATGTGGAGCTTGGAGGCTTTGAAGTAAGGAAATAATACCAAATTCACACTTTAGGAAAAATCTTTTCTATGGCAGTGGAGGAGAAGCTAGATAGTGGTAAGGCAGGATACAATTTTGAGTCTGCCTGAGTAAAGGAGGCCAGACTAGTGCAGTGATCATAGAAAGAGGGGAGAGAGATGGGCTAGAGAACTTTCTGTGTGATAAGAGGGTATGTTGAGGACAGGGAAGGAGAGGAGGCTGAAGCTTCCTGGGATGGCTGGCAAGTTTTTGGCTTAGGAATAAGTGGTGGACGTAGATGAAGGATTCCATATTGTACTTAGAGTTTGGGTGGCATTTTGGATATGTAGTGGAAATAAAGGTCCGTTAGACATTGGGGTACATGACACTGGGCCAACAGCCTGGGCCAAGCTGAGGACATAACGGCTTCATTATTGGGAACATGGGAGGAGACAACCACAGTTGTCCTTGCACTTTCTCAAAAGGAGTATCTTTGTGCTAGAGGTGACACTCTCACTGATGATAGAGGCCTGGAACATTCCCATTTAAAGAAGGACCAGAGGGATAGGAACAGCAGCAGGACCACATACAGAATGGGACTTCTTGAGTAGTGAGCTAAATTTTTATTTCATTCACTTGATGGCACATGTTTTTGGCTAAAAGGGAGAATGTATTGCTAAGTTCCAGTTAGTTCAAGCAAAGCAATACTACAAGTATTTTGACATTTTTAAGATAACTGAGTACAGAACTATTTTATTAGTACTGTATTCTGTTTTTGTTTCCTTATTTTTCCTATTTTTCTTTCTTTCTTTTTTTTTTTTTAATTTATTATTTCCAGAGAGAGGGGGAAGGGAAAGAGGCAGAGAGGGAGAGAGACATCAATTTATGGTTGCCTTCCACCTGCCTCCAGCTACAGACCTGGCTGGAGACCTGGCCTGCAACCTGGTTATGTTGCCCTGGCTGGGAATCGAACCAGCAACCTTTGGGTTCACAGGCCCATGCCCTACCCACTGTGCCACCGGCCAGGGCTATTTTTCTATCACCTGGATATTTTTAAAATTTATTTTTAGTGATAGTTGACATGATGTTATATCCGTTTCAGGTGTACAACATAATGATCAGACGTTTATATACCTTACAAAGTGGTCACCACAATAAGTGTGTTAGCCATCTTTTACTATACAAGATTATTTCAATATTAACTATTCCTGTGCTGGACATTACATCTCCATGATACAGTTTATAACTGGAAATGTTTTTTTTTTAACTTTTTAGAGAGTGGAAGGGAGAGAAGTAGGGAGAGAAACATCAATGTATGGTTGGTTGCCTTTCACCTGCCTCCAGCCTGGTTATGTGCCCTGGCTGGGGATCGAAGCAGTGACCTTTGGGTTCGCAGGCCTTATCCACTGTGCCACCAGCCAGGGCTGGAAGTGTGTACTTCTTAATCCTCTCCCTTTTTCCACCCAGCTACCACCCCCACCCCAGCAGCCATCAGTTTGTTCTTGGTATCTGTTTCTCTTTTATTTTTCTTTTTTAATTTAATTTTATTGTTGTATTACATCCATCCCCTTTTTGCTCCCCTCTGTCCTCTTCCCCATCTCTCTTATTTTTCTTTTGCTTTGCTTTTTAGGTCCCACATGTAAGTGAAATTATGGCATTTGTATTTCTCTTATTAAACTGATTTCATTTTTTTTCATGGCTGAGTAATATTTCATTGCATGTATATATCATCACATCTTCTTTACCCATTCATCTATGAACACCTGGGTTACTTCTGTATTGTGGCTATTGTAAATGCTACAGTGAACACAGAGGTGCATGTGTTTTTGTTTTTTCAGATAAATACCCAGAAGTGGAATTGCTGGGTCCAACAATAGTTTGTTTAATTTTTTAAGGAAAATCCATACTGCTCTCTGTAGTGGCTGCATCAGTTTACAATCCCACCAGGAGTGCACATGGGTTCCCTTTTCTCCACTTCCTTGCAGAAATTTACTTTTTTTGATAATAGCCAGTCTGACAGATATAAGGTAATACTTCATTTTGGTTTTGATTTGCATTTCCTTGATTAGGGATGTTAAATACTTTAATGTCTGTTGCCCATCTATATATCTTCTTTTTATAAATTAAAAACAATTTTTACAATTACAGTTGCCTTAAAATATTAGTTTCAGGTGTACAGCATAGTACCTTTATATGAGGGGGTAGCCTCCCCCTCAAAAATGGAATTATCTTCCATAGGGCAGGCCCCTTGTATACAGACTTCCCCAACTAGGCGAGTGTTCTGGGAACCCATCAGCATCTGTACCAGCTGGTGTTGTGAAAGATTGTGTTCCTCTTCAGTGAATTTTTTTTTAAGACTTTCAACACATTTGCTCCTTTCATGATGGGTGATTTAGGAGTGCACCTGCCCACACTACACTGAGTGTTCAGTAGTTTTTGACCAAAACTGACATGATCCATATGCACCACCCTGCCTATTCACCTCATTTTGCCCCTCACCCCAAGCAATTTTGTTTGTTTTTCTGGATGAAAAAAATCCTCAAAAGGAAATGTTTTGCCGATATGGAAGAGGTAAAACAAAAAATGGCAGAAGCGCTAACAGGCAAAAAATTCGACAAGGTCAAAAACATTTTTGAGCAGTGCAAAAAAATCTCAATAGGTGTATTCAAATGGAAAATACTTTGAAGGTGACTAAAATTAAAATTTAAACATGTAAGAAGAAATAAACAATTTTTTATAAGTAAGTTATGTGGTTTTGGGGGTATCCCCCTCGTATAGTACAGACTATAACAAGAAGTGATCCCCCAATAAGTCTAGCATTCCCCAACGTTATACATGGTTATTACAGTATCGTTCACTATATTTCCTATGCTGTACTTTACATCCCTGTGACTTATTTATAACTGCTGGTTTGTACTTCTTATTTATTTATTTATTTTTTAAAATTTTAGTTATTATTTCCAGAGAGAGAGAGGAAGGGAGAGAGTCAGAGAGGGAGAGAAACATCAATGTATGGTTGCCTTTCACCTGCCTCCAGCTCTGGACCTGACTGGAGACTTGGCTTGCAACCTGGTTATGTGCCCTGACTGGGGAATCAAACCAGTGACCTTTGGTTACACAGGCTGGAACCTTATCCACTGTGCCACCAGCCAGGTGGTTTGTACTTGTTAATCTCTTCACCTTTTTTACCCAGATCCCAGTTCCCCTGTGGTAACCACCAATTTGTTCATTTACTGTGTGTTTTAGGTTCCATATGTAAGTGAAATAAATCATATGGTACTAGTCTTTCTTACTTCACCTGGCATAGTACACTCTAGGTCTTAAGAGTCTAGGACCATCCCTGTTGTCACAGAGGGCAAGGTTTCAGTCTTTTGTTATAGCCCGAATCCATTGTATACAGGATGAGGCTAAAGTAAGTTTACAGTCATTTATATGGAAAATGTTACAATAATAAATAAGAATAAGCTCTTATATGCTTATAGTTGTAAATCTACTTTTGCCTCACTCTGTATATGTATTGCATCTTCTTTATCCACAGTCTATTGATGGACACTTAAGTTGCTTCCATATCTTAGCTATTATAAATAATGCTGCACTAAACATAGGGGTTCATATGCCTTTTCCTTTAGTTTTGAAGTTCTTCAGATAAATACCCGGAAGTGGAATTGCTAGGTCATGAGGCAGTTCTATTTTTAATTTTTAAAGGAAACTTTATATTGTTTCTTATAGAGACTGCACGAATTTACAACCCCACTAGCAGTGTACTAGCATTCCCTTTTCTTTACCTCTTTTCCAACACTTGTTTGTGGGATTTATTACCAATGGCCATTCTGACAGGTGTGAGGTGATATCTCATTGTGGTTTTAATTTGCATTTCCCTGACAATTATTGATAGTGAGCATCTTTTCACGTCTGTTGGCAATTGGTATGTCCTCTTCAGAGAAATGTCTGTTCCCATCCTCTGCCCATATATTTGGATGTTAATCCCTTACATTTGGATGTATCATTGAGCAGTAGCATTCTTTAGCATGTGTCTTTCAGTTTTCCCAACACCATTTATTGAAGAGACTGTCTTTACTCCATTGTATATTCTTGTCTCCTTTTTCATTTATTGACTGAATAGTTGTGGGTTTGTTTTTGGCTTCTCTATGCTGCTCTATTGATCTATGTGTTTGTTTTAATGGCAGGACCATGCTAATTTGATTACGATAGCCTTGTAGCATAGTTTGATATCAGGGAGTGTGATAATTCCAACCTGGCTCTTCTTAAGATTGCTTTGGCTATTGGCTCTTTTGTGGTTACTTACAAATTTAGGATTCTTTGTTCTAGTTTTATGAAAAATGCCATGGGTATTTTGTCAAGAATTGCATTGAACACATAGATTGTTGTGAGTAGCAAGGATATTTTAATGATGTTAATTCTTCCTACCCATGAGCATGGTACAGGATGCATGGGATAAAGTGGCAATAACTTTGCATTTCCTTATTTCATGTACTTCTAATTTTGAAAAACTATGTTTCTAAGGTTATGATTTAACATCATTGTTTCAGATGTAAGTATTAAATTCTGAGAGCAACCATCATGTCAAAGGAATATGATGTTAGAACAACCATAATTTCTGGACTGTGTGCAGGGCAAACTGCAAAGGAAATCGAGGACTTCAATAACATCCCTTAATGTACAGTTGACAACGTGAAGAATGTGTACGATGCTGATTCTGATGTTGCCACACCAACAAGGAAAATGCATAAGGTATGTAAGGATCGCGCAAGTCCAGATATTGTACACAGAATCCAGGAGATCATCAATGAAGATCCAGGAAAGTCAGTGTACTCCATAGCAAGAGAACTGCAGATGTCAGATGCGAGGTTCACAAGATTATTGCTGAAGATATCAGATGCAGATCATATGTTCTCAGAAAGGCCAATTTATGACACAACAGACAAAGGAAAGGTGCTTTGAAAAAGCAAGGCCACTGCTAACAAAATGGAAAAATCCCAAAGGAAATAAAAACCTCTGATTTTCTTCTCCAATGACAAGGATTCTCAGCAAAACCAGAGTCAACAGAAGAAATAACAGGTGGCTCTGTGAGAGTCTTAATGAAGTCCCAGTTGTCATGAAAATGAAATTTCCTGCTACAGTGATGGTGTTAGGTGTTGTCAGCAATGAAGGAGATACTATGACCCTGCAGTTTTTATCACAAGGTGTGAAGGTGACTGCTGATGTTTACCTTGACACTTTGAGAGCAGTAGTTGTACTGTGGATGAAGCAAGTCACAAATGGACATAGTTTTATCTTCCAGCAAGATGGTACACCAACACATAATGCCAAAAAGGTGCAAGAATTTCTCAGTGTCAATGTTCCTGAATTCTGGTCGAAGGAAATCTGGCCACCTAGTTCACCAGATGCAAAACCCTTAGACTATTAGGTATGCAGCGTTTGTGAAAGAGAAGTTAATAAACAAGCTCATTCCAATAAAGAGGCTGTTAAAGCTAAGATTGAAAACATGATGTCCAAGGATAAAGAAAAGTTAAAGCATGCTTAAGATTCCAAAGTCGAATCGAGTCTTATTATTGCAGGAAATGGAGACTTTTTTTGAACATTTTAAAAAATAATGGCTATGTTTATGTATTTACATATAAGATTAAATTTATTTCAAAATATAACTTGTGGTATGTTACTTATTTTACTAAAATTTTGCCAATTGCTTGCACCCTGCACATGCCCCAATGGGGACCAAACATACAACCCAGGCATATGCCCTGACTAGGAATTGAGCCACCCTTTTGCTTGGGATAATGCCCAACCAGTTGAGCCTCACCTGTCAGGGATAAATAGACTCTAGACTTTATAATTTCTTATTTCATACTAATTGCTGTCTTTCACATAACAGATCCAAATTCAGACTTTGCACTCTCCTTCATTCCCCCAAACCATTCTTTCAACAGCCATTCATTCCCACCTCAGTCAGTGGCAGCTCAATCTTCAATTCACCTTTGACATTTTTTACCCCTCATACTCCAGATCCAGTACTTAAATCCTATTAGTGCAGCCTTCTAATGGTATCACTTCTGCTGTTACCACCTTGTTCATCTCTCACAGTAGCCTCTCAACTGGCCTTTCCACTTCCCTGTTTGTCCCTGGAGTCTGCTCTCATAGTAGTAGCCAGAGGAACCTGGTCAAAACAGTTAAGTCTCTCTTCTGGGAAAGCCAGTGATTCATTAAAATACAGAGGTCTTAAAATGTCCACAGCCACTTGAAGATCTAGCTCCCTGTTTCTTTCCTGATTTCATTTTCTACTCTGCTCACTTGTTTTGGCACACTGGGTCTCCTTCCCACTCCTCAAATAAGCAAGCGCCCTGCCACCTCCCGGTACTGCTCCATCTCCTCCATCTGTGTTTGGCCTCCCTCTGCCTGGAATTCTCTGCCCCAGGATATTCCTGTCACTGTCCTTAGGTTGTCTTCAGGTGTGACTTTCTTGTGACCGTCATATATAATACTGCATTTCAATTCTGTGTCTGTTCTTTGTTTTTTCCATAGTGGCATTCAATGCATTTATATTGTTGTTAGTTTACTCCCAGTGGATTGAAGGCAGAGATTTTAGTCTGTTATTAACTGCCGTAATTCCAGTGTATGCAATAATGCTTGGTACATAGAAAGAAGCCAGCCCTGGCTGGTAGCACAGTGGATAAGGTGCCAGCCTGCAAACCAAAAGGTTGCTGGTTCGATTCCCAGCCAGGGCACATAACTAGGTTGCAAGCCAGGTCTCCAGCTAGGTCTGTAGCTGGAGGCAGGTGAAAGGTAACCATACACTAATGTTTCTCTCCCTCTCTGCCTCTCTCCCTACCCCTCTCTCTAAAAATAATAAATAAAATATTTCAAAAAAAAAAAAAAAAAAGAAGCCAGCAAACATTTATAGATTTTTATTGCCTTATGAAAGAAATTTTATTTTTGTCCTTCAGGTTCATCTCTAACAAGTATTTAGTGAAACGACAGAGCAGAGACTATGATGTGGAGTGGGGCTATGCCTTCGATGTACATTTGAATGCTTTTTATCCTCTCCTAGTCATTCTACATTTTATCCAACTTTTTTTTATCAACCGTAAGTAGCAGTTTCTTTTCAAAATGTTATCCAAAAAGTCTTTCTTGTATGCAATGAAAAGAGAGTCATCGTCTGCATGTCTTCAGCAGATGTCATCCTAACAGACACATTTATTGGATATTTGGTTGGAAATACCTTATGGTTGATTGCAGTTGGCTATTACATCTACGTAACCTTCCTGGGATACAGTGGTAAGTAATTTTTTTGGTTGACTGTAAACACAATGAGTTTACAATTATGGAGCCCCCTGCCTCATTTTCCACTTTTAAGATCACTGTATGGTTCGCTAAATGATCCCAGAGGTTCTGGCCCTTCTATTGACCTGACGATGTGTGTGCAAATTTCTCATTAAATCCTGCTATCAGTTCATTTTTCTTAATGTGAATGAGAAACGTATTTATATTATTTTTTGTTTGTTAAATGATTTCCATTAAATAGAGCTACATTAAATCTAGAAATACTATAATTATTTTTTTTAACTCCTTTCCTATTACTTGGGATAATTAGGATTTTAAATGCAAACTACTACTGCTCACCTATGACTGGCTCCACTGGTCAGAACTGTTACCACCCTCTTGGCTACTTTGCCAGAGACCACTTAACCCCCTCAAATTTAATACCTTGTTTGAGATATTGGGCAGTTCAGGAGAGATGGTTGTGTCACATCATGCCATGTTATGATTAACAATGCTGAAAGATTGTGGTTTCTCTTGTGGATTTTTGATCACTCCTGGTAATTCCCTGTAGTTTAGAACAGTCTCATTGAGTACAGTTCATTAGTATGGTTCTGACTACACAGCATCATCTATTGAAAATATGCATTCTTCTTTGGCCCCATATATTGTAGTAAAAGCTGCCTTTCAGAATGTTTTATTATTTAGTCATATTTCCTCTTATAAAAAAATGAACTTATTTATTTTGCAGCATTGCCATTTTTGAAAAATACAGTAATTCTCCTCTACCCATTTGCACCTCTAATTCTGCTCTATGGGCTGTCATTAGCATTGGGATGGAACTTCACCCACACACTGTGTTCCTTCTACAAGTACAGAGTGAAATGAAAAAACAGACTGTTACATCTTAACTGTGTCAACAGTATTGAAGTGATTTCTTATGAAACTTGTAAGTAAACTCATTGTACATATTTAAACGTGTAAAGTTGGTGAATTTGAGGAAATATGTGTTGACACTGTTGTCAGATACATTCCTTAAAACTAAAATGTACATTTCAAGAATAAATATTTTTTAAGCTAAAGCATGCATTTTATTCATTCTGATATTTGTACACACAATAATGATATACAGAATACTGAAGGTATGGGGTAATTAGAAAGGTAAAACTCTTTAATGTGAATGTTTTAAAGAGCTTTTTGAAGAACATGGTAATAATATGCTCCCTCTTACTCCATTGTTACTGATAAATTACATATGCTGCTTCCATTTTCTAATGGGTTACATTTTAAACATTTATGTAAGGGATATGATCTTAGTCCCTACACTTAATTTGGGAGCTGTATAGTGCACATAATATGAGTAAATACCTATATCACATTGGTAACCAGCATCTTAACATTAAGGCATATTTTTTCTTACAAGATTTTCTGAGCCCTGGCTGGTGGCTCAGTAGATAAGGTGCAGGCCTGCAAACCCAAAGGTCACTGGTTCGATTCCCAGTCAGGGCACATAAGCAGGTCGCCAAGCCAGGTATCCAGCCAGGTCCATAGCTGGAGACAGGTGAAAGGCAACCATACAATGATGCTTCTCTCCCTCTCTCCCTTCCCCTCTCTCTAAAAATAATAAAATATTAAAAAAAAATTTTTTTTTTCTGAAACCCGCATAGAAGATCTACTGTTTTCTAACCAAAAAAGTTCAAGTAAACCATTATTATCTCAGTGTTAAGCAAAACCAGTGGGAAAAAACTTGTTCCCCATTGGGCCTTAACCTATTTTTGTTAGGAGCCTTGAATCCAGCATGAGTTTTTAAACTTCTTTATTTCAAATACACAGGAATGGTTGTGGCACAAACAGTGATGAAAGGCACAGTCAACAGGACCAATTACTAGGTTATACCAGCATATTTGAAACTATAATATTCCTTTTAAAGTCTAACAGGTACCCAAAATAGTACTACAGATATTACCCATTCAAACAATGAGGATATTGTAAGGGAATATGTACAATACATTAAGGATGAAAAAAAAGGATAGTCTGGAAAAGCAATTCTCAGGCAGCTTCTCCAAGGGGTACTTCCAGAAATATCCCCAAATGTAGAAACCATCTTTCCCAACAGTGTTCAATAAGAAACACTTTTTCATTCTATAAATGAAACTTTGTTTAATCAGCTGGCTCCTAAATCATTCCTAGAAAATATTCCTGTATACTGAAGAGTATCAAATCTATTGGCAGTGTATGTTACAGCTCTGGTGATATCACCCATTTTTAAGGCTCAGAAAATGTATTCGAAAGATATTTTCATCTAATTTCAATAGTATTAGAATGCTTATCTTGCTAAGTACTGAAGCTTGATTCCAGAGCAATTTGCTAATTATTACAGGAGCAAGTGACAATAAAATAGCTTCCCTAATGTCCAAGAGTACTCCCCACAACAAAGTCCTAATTTTACCACGACTCAACCTTTTCACTGTGACATTAACACTGGGAACAAAATACAGTACATTCAGCACTAAGTTTACTTTCTTGAACAATGTTTTACGAATTCTCTACTCAAATGCACTCTTGGGTGCCAGCCAGCTTATTGTTTGTTCCTTTGAGAGTGATCTAGTTAGTGCCCACACTGGTGAGGGTAGCATTTCAGGTGAGAAGAGTTTATATAATAAGCACTGATAAGGACATATATAACAAATCCTCTTTAAAAAAGTGCTGTGGTGTAGTAATGGTCTTACCAGCACTGTATGGCCACATGCATTAAAGAAATAAAGCAAGCATAATAGTTACCACAAACTAAACTTTACACACTATATTGCTACAGAGCTTGGAAAAGCTGACTTTTCTATAAAAGAGATGGAATATGTTAAGTTCCCTTAACACTAGAATATGGTTTTGACTCCAATTTCTGACCTGACAGTGTTAGCCTCTCATACTTTCTTTAGCTCTACTTATATCAGGAATATGTATGACATTATAGTAAAAATAAGCAGAAAAATGGTGAAAAGAAACTTCATTTGTAATGAATGACTTGGAAGCAGAGATATCTGGAAAAGTCACATAGTACAAAAATTTGGCTGGCACATACAGGATTTGATCTGTGCCTTTGACAAGGAGTAATTGGTTTAAAACAACTTAATACTTGAATAAAAAGTAGATTATATGATTTCCACATAAAGGCAGAAGGGTTTGTCCTCAGTATATTATTTAAAATACCACTGTTTATCATTCTTAAGTAGTACACTGACAGGCTCAGAGCAGACTAAATCGGTGTTGAGTAGCACATTAAGGAAAAAGGTTCCTTAAGATATATACTTATATCCTACTCCTACAATCCTATTTTAGCAGTTCCTTTAGAAATAATACCAAGATCTGCTGAGGTCCAGGTATAGGATATGCTAGTAAGATTTCATGCATGCATTTATTAAGAAATGTATTAGAGGGCATCTTCACCTTTTAAATACTGTGTTCATTTTCACTGCACCCAAAATTTAGAAACCCATTTCATTATCTCAGAAATCCAGGCAGGCTTGACAGTTTTTTACTCAGAGTCTCAAGAGTGTTGGCAGGCTGGGCTCTTCTCTGCTGGAGGCAAATCCACTAGCCAACTCACACAGGTTGTTGGCTGGATTCACTTCTTGTGTTGGTGCAGGTCCCTTCACCTTCGCTGTCAGCTGAGATCTCTCAGCTTCCTTAAGACCATGTGCATTTCTTCTCTTGTGCCTCCACCTTAAAGCAGCCTTAAACCATGCTGCTGCTTGCTTTGCATTTCTAACTTGTGCTATTAACTAAGAAACTCGGCTTAAAGGGCTCACATCATTAGATTTGTTGCCCCCAGACAACCTTTTGCTGTAAAACTTAATTATGGACCTGTTTGAGCTTCTCTGGCGGCAGCCACTAGCACTGCAGTGGGCTCACCCCAGGTCCCAGCTGATTCTGGTGTTACCACACCTACCTCCAAGGAGCTCCGGGGTAGAGCACGTCTCAGCATGGACAACACATCCTGGATCTGCCGAGCTTGCTGCTGACAGAAGTTTCCCCCAAGCAGCCGCTGTCCTAGGAGCCAGGAGTACCAGCTCCACATCAACCCAGCTACCAGGGTGGAGCCCACAGGGGAGGGGCCACAGCAGGAGCAGAACCAATGGGGTGTGCAAAAAACGAGAGCTAGGAAAAGCCGTCTTGGCTATAGGATTGGTGTCCCGTGGTATGAGCTAGGAACTAACTAGAGGAGAACCACCTTAGAGGGCCTAAGAATGAGGTCAACCTAGATGAACACATGAGAGAGAAACTTTCTTGGCCAGCTACTCAAAAATGAATTAAAATGGAAGTGGGCTCTCTGGCTCCTGGACTGGCTGGTTCTGTCGCTGAGGCTCTTGATCTTCCTCTTCCTTGAGAATGCATGGTTGATGGTGCTGCGGCTATTTGCATTTCCCAATGGATGGAGCAGCTCAATACCAGTATATGAGATGTAGTAGAAGAAATATCTCAGCCAGCAGGAGTGAAAAATTTATTAAGGAGTAACACAAACCAAATCCAAAATACAACCAGACAGCCAAAATTAATGACATAAAGGGTACCCCAAGAGTAGTAAGTTGAGGAAATCTAGGAGACAGCCCACTGAACCCCACAAATCTGCCAACACAAAAGGGCACTCCACAATGGCAGAGAGTCATAGCAGATTAACCCAGGAAACAAAAGCAATAACAGACACCCAAAATGGGGAGTAAAAGAAACAGTCCATCACCAAAAAGGAAAGGAGGAATCCCCAGAAAGACTAAATGAAACAAAAACAAGCAAACTATCAGACATGGAATTCAAAGAAATGGTTATAAGAAAGCTCAATGAGCTCAACAAGCTCAACGAAAACTCCAGCGTACCTACAAGGAACTTACTGAAAATTATACCAGCATTAAAAAGGACACAGAAATCATCAGTAAGAACGAGGAGGAAATGAAGAACACAATAAAAGGAATCCAAAGCAGGTTAAGAGGAAACAGGGCCGGATCTGTGAATTGGAGGACAACATGGATAAAAATAACCAGACAAGGCAATAAAATGAAAAAAGACTGAAAAAGAATGAAGAGGTTTTAAGAGAGCTGCAGGACAACATGAAACACAGTAATATCTGTGTATCATGGGGATACCAGAAGGAGAAGAGAAGCAAGGGATAGAACACTTGTTTGAAAAAGTAATGACATTAAATCTTCCCCAACTTGATGAGCAAAAATATCACTCACATTCAGGAAGCACAGAGGGTCCCAATGAAGATGAATCTAAACAGACCCATTTCAAGGAACATCATAATTAAAATGGCAAATTTCAAAGACAAGGAGAGAATCCTAAAAGCATCAAGAGAGAAATACCTAATAACATATAACAGGGCTCCAATAAGATTATCAAATGATTTCTCAACAGAAACACTATAAGCCAGAAGGGAATGGCAAAAAGATACTCCAAGTAATGAAAAACAAAGGCCTGCAACCAAGAATACTCTACCCAGCAAGGCTATCATTCCAAATAGAAGGTAAAATAAGGAGTTTCCCAGACAAAAGAAGGCTAAAAGAATACACCTTCACCAAGCCAGTATTGCAAGAGAGGCTAAAGGGCCTGGTTTAAAAAGATGAAGAAACATAGACAGGGAGAAATACAAGAACAAAGGGGGAAAATGTCAATGAAGAAGTACCAGTCAATAATAACCTTAAATGTAAACAGATTAAATGCACCAATAAAAAGACATAAGGTAGCTGAATGAGTAAGAAAACATGACCCACATATACGCTGTCTATAAGAGACCCACCTCAGAACAAAAGATCAACACAGACTAAAAATGAAGGGATGGAAAAAGATATTTCAAGCAAATGGACATGAAAAAAGGGTGGGATAGCAATACTTATTTTAGACAAAATAGACTTCACAATGAAGGCCATCAAAAAAGACAAAGAGGGTGTTTCATAAAACTTAATAGAACAATCCATTAAGAAGATGT
This sequence comes from Noctilio leporinus, assembly GCA_004026585.1. Taxonomy (NCBI): domain Eukaryota; kingdom Metazoa; phylum Chordata; class Mammalia; order Chiroptera; family Noctilionidae; genus Noctilio; species Noctilio leporinus. The sequence goes on along the minus strand of PVIW01006926.1, from coordinate 53,675 downwards.
AACCCTTGTAAACGTATATGCACCCACTATTGGAGCACCTAAATATATAAGGAAGATCTTGGAGGACTTTAAGAAGGATATGAAAAGCAACACACTAATAGTAGGGGATTTTAATACCCCATTATCAACAATGGACAGATCTTCCAAGCAAAAAAACACCAAGGATATTATAGCACTGAACAACACTCTAGATGAAATGAACTTAACTGATATATACAGAACTTTTCACCCCAAAGAAGCAAAATACACATTCCTCTCTAATGCACATGGAACATTCTAATAGACCACATGGTAGGACACAAAATAAGCCTCCACAAATTCAAGAAAACTGAAATCGTATCAAATCACAATGGCTTGAAACTAGAAACCAATCTCAAAGAACAAGCCCAAAAACATTGTAACTCATGGAGACTGAATAACATACTTTTAAGTAATGAATGGGTTAACAATGAGATCAAAGAAGAAATCAAGAAGTTTCTGGAAACAAATGAAAATGAATACACAACACTCCCAAACCTCGGGATACAGAGAAGGCAGTCCTTACAGGGAAGTTCATAGCAATATAGGCTTACCTAAAAAGGTTAGAAGAAACTCCAACAAACAACCTAACCATAAAGCTACAAGAACTAGAAGAGCAACAACAAAGCCCAGAACAATTAGAAGGAAGGAAATGATCAAGATCAGGGCAGAATTAAATGACATAGAGACTAAAAGCATAATTCAAAGGATCAATAAATCCAGGAGCTGATTCTCTGAAAAGATAAACAAAATTGACAAGCCTTTAACTCGACTCATCAAGAAAAAAAGGGAACCCAAATAAACAAAATCAGAAATGACAGAGGAGAAATCCCAACTGATACCACAAAAATAACAAAGAATTTTAAGAAATTACTACAGACAACTATATAACAAGAAATTTGACAACCTGGGTGAATGGGACAAATTTCTGGAAAAGTATTACCTACCAAAACTGAATCAAGAAGAAGCATAAAGTCTGAGTAGACCGATAACAACTAGTGAAATTAAAGAAATAATCAAAAATCTCCCAGCACACAAGAGCCCTAATCCAGGTGGCTACACAGGTGAATTTTACCAACATTGAGGGAAGAACTAACTCCTATCCTTCTCAAACTATTCCAAAAAATCCAAGAAAAGGGAAGACTCCCAAACTCTTTCTATGAAGCCAGTATTATTCTAATCCCAAAACCAGGTCAAGACACAACAAAGAAAGAAAACTACAGGCCAATATATCTGATGAACATAGATGCATAGATGTGAAAATTCTCAACAAAATATTAGCAAACCGGATCCAGCAATGTATTTAAAAAATCATACACCATGACCAAGTGGGACTGATACCAGGGATGCAAGGATGGTTCAATATTCGCAAGTAAATGTAACGCACCACATAAACAAACTGAAAGACAAAAACCATATGATCATATCAACAGATGTCAAAAAAGCATTTGATAAAGTACAACACCCTTTTATGATAAAAATGCTCAAAAATATGGGAATAGAGGGAGCATACCTCAACATAATAAAGGCCATATATGAGAAACCTGCAGCTAATATCATATTCAACAGGCAAAAACTGAAAGCTTTTCTCTTAAGGTCAGGAACAAGACAAGGGTGTCCACTCTCTCCACTTCCATTCAACATAGTTTTGGAAGTTCTAGCCATAGCAATCAGACAAGAAAAAGGAATCAAAAGCATCCAAATGGGAAATGAGGAAATAATACTTTATTTGCAGATGACTTGATAGTGTACACAGAAAAACTATTTTTAGTGGAGAAAAACACTAAAAAACTACTCAACCTAATCAGTGAATCTGGCAAAGTAGCTGGATACAAAGTCAACAGCCAGAAATCAAAGGCATTTTTATACACCAACAACAAAACATAAGAGAAAGACACTAGAAAACAAATCCCATTTACTATAGCAACAAAAAAAATACAGTACCTAGGAAGAAATTTAATAAAGGAGATAAAAGACCTATACTTGGAAAATTATGTAACAGTGAAGAAAGATAGAAAGATACAAATAAATGGAAGTATATACCATGTTCATGGATGGGAACAATACCATAAAAATGTCCATATTACCCCAAGACATCTATAGATTCAATGCAATCCCTATTAAAATACCAATTTCATATTTCACAGACTTAGAACAAATACTTAAAAAATTATATGGAGTCAAAAATGACCCCGAGTAGCTACAGCAATCTTGAGAAAGAAGAACAAAGTAGGAAGAATCACAATACAGAACATCAAGCTATATTACAAAGCAATAGTAATCAAAACAGTCTGGTACTGGCACAAAAACAGACAAACAGATCAAAAGAACAAAATAGAGAGCCCAGAAAAAACCCAGGACTCTATGGGCAACTAATATTTGACAAAAGGGTAAGGAACATAAAATGCAGTGCAAATAGCCCCTTCAACATGTGGTGCTGGGAGAACTGGACAAGGACATGCAAAAAAATGAAACTAGATCACCAACTTACACCATACACCAAAATAAACTCAAGATGGATAAAAGACTTAAACATAAGCAGTGCCACCATAAAAGTCCTATAGGAAAACATAGGCCAAAAAAAAAAAAAAAAAAAAAAATGCAGATATCCCATGTAGCAATATTTTCACTGATATCTCTTCCAGGGCAAGGGAAATAAAAAAAATTAAAAAATAAAAATAAAGAAATGGGACTACATCAAACTGCAAAGTTTCTGTTCAGCTAAAGAAAACATCAACAAAAAGAAAAGGGAACCAACCATATGGGAAAACCCATTTGCCAATGACACCTCAGACAAGAGTTTGATCTCCAAATATATAAAGAACTAATACAACTCAACACCAGGAAGTCAGACAACCCAATTAGAAAATGGACAAAGGAACTGAACAGACACTTCTCCAAGAAAGACATACAAAGGGCCCACAGGAATATGAAAGAATACTCAACATCACTAGCTATCAGAAAGATGCCAATTAAAACCACAGTGAAGATACCACCTCACACCTGTCAGAATGGCCATCATCAACAAATCAACTAACAACAAGTGCAGAAGAGGATGTGGAGAAGAAAAGGGAACCCAGGTGCACTGCTGGTGGGAATGCAGACTGGTACAGTCACTACGGAAGACAGTATGGAATTTCCTTAAAAAACTAAGAATAGAACTATCTTATGACCCAGTGATTCCACTGCTAGGATTATACCCAAAGAATCCTGAAACACCAATTCAGAAGAACCTATGCACCCTTATATTCATTGCAACGCTATTTGTAAGAGCCAAGTGCTGGAAACAACCTAAGTGCTCTTCAGTGGATGAATGGATCAAAAAACTGGTACATTTACACAATGAAGTTCTATGCAACAGAAAGAAGGAACTTATATTTGCAATAGCATGGATGGAACTGGATAGTATCATGCTTAGTGAAATAAGCCAGGTAGCAAAAGTTAAATACCATATGTTCTCACTTAATACAGCAGACTAACGAAAATAAGCAGATGAGCAGAAAGGAACAGGAGATGCAGGGGATGAGGGGGAGGAGCAGAATGACAGTGACTGGGGGGTGGGAGAGAAAGGGGAAAGCAGGGGAAGGGTTCAGTTGAGGGGCTAGTGTGAAGGACCCTTGGACAGACAAGGAGTGGGGAACTGACTGTGGGCGAGGGGGCAGGGAAAGTGGGGCAGGGGAGAGCAATGGGGGAAAATGAAACAATTGTAAACAACAATAATAAATTTTTTATAAAAACATAATTATGGATCATATTCCCAGGTTCCACCCACCCTCAAAGGGGGAGAATGTCATAAAAGGTCATTGGGGTCATTCACAAAATTCTGGCACTACAAGTACACACTGCTATTAATTACAGGACTCTCCAAACAGGCTGTTCCATAAAACCAAACTTATCTTTGTGTACAAAGACCACATTGTTGGAAGACAACTTTTTTCATTATTGTGACATTTAAAAGGAAATAAGAACGTTGCTGAAGGTTCTTAAAAGAATAAAATGACACCTAATGATGCAACCACTGATTTGAAAAGTAATACCTTTGTTCAAAGACATCTCCAATGGTTAAATTAATATACCTATCTATAATGGGCATGTTTCTGTGCTAAATAACCCATTGAACTCACTTTTTCCAAAGCTTTTCAATCTCACTGCCTCACACCATCGCTCTTTGTCAACATAATGTGGTATGGGGCCTGCTGGAAAGAACACCGATACTTAAGACACAACACAGAAACCTTGGCTGCTCTTAGTCCTAGAAATAGGTAGGTTCTCAACCTCTTCTCACCCAAAATACTCATCATTTGCATTATGATATATTCTGCATGTCTACTTTTAACCTAATACTCAGAATTCATTATTCTGGTTTCTACAATGTTCATATTAACAAGCTCGATACAGTGCTGGAAAACAGAACTTTCTGCAATGAAAGAAATATTCTAGATCTCTGCTGTCCAATTCAGTGGCTACTAGCCACATGTGGCTACTGCGTACTTAACTGTAGCTAGCGTAAGGGAGGAGCTGAATGTTTTATAAAAGAGCCACAATGTGCCTAGTGGCTACTATTTAGGACAGCACAGCTTCAGAGTTTGAATATTTATGTGAAATACACACCAGAAGCCAAGAGATGCCTTTTATTTACATAAGTAGTTTGATGCTTTTTCCCACTCTATTTTGGCAAAAGTGGTTCCGTGTCTTCTCAAGGTCAAGAATTTCCTTTTCGTCCAGGACCCTTCACCTCTGATCTTCTGTCCAAACAGCTCACTTATTAACATGACTCTTATGGTTACCACTGTAATTTTCTTGCTTGAGGAAAGTATGGCTGCTTCTGATTGCCTAGTGTAGAGCTCAGGGAAGGGAGAAAGCAACTAAAATTGAGACTATCTGAGCACCTGCTGCAGAAGAGGACAAGTAAGAAGTATGCCCTCAGGAGTTTGAACTCAGAGAACACATGCACACACTCCCCATAATCGGAAACTGTATGGAGAGCTGAGTGTGCATGTAAGTGTGGCAAGGAGAGTAGGTAAAGGGGCTGGACCGGCTGGTCCCTCATCCAGACATTGACTGCGCGCCTGCAGGCGCTCCTGTAAGCACTACTAGGCATTAGTAACAGATTAACGGGGAGGGGAATCCTTGAAAGATGAACATGATTTGGCTATAAGTATTCTCAAGAACAGGAGGGATGAGCTAATCCTAGGAGTAAAGTGATCAGGAAAAGGCTCAATCTAATGCTTGAGACCTCCCAATGATTGGCAGGGAGTTGCAATAACTGACCCCTCTGAATTTTCCAAGCCTGGCATTTTTCTGGTAATCAGATTTGGCTATTTAGGAAGCAGGGAGACAAAGGGACTTCTAAACAAACCTACCTCCAGATTTTTACCTCCTAATACTTAGCAGCAATTAAGTATGTTAAGCTGGTGACATAATTTTATAATGAAAAGTTACTTTCAAATGAAACCTACTGGTAGGCTCTGAGCCAAGAAAATTTGAGATGAACAGTAAATTTTTTTTAATGAAAAAAATAAAATAAAATTCCCAATAAAAAATTTTAACTGGAGTTTGATATAAAAATCATTCCTGGCAATGTGACTTTTTAATCAAGAAAAGTAACTAAAAATTATTCTAATATAGAGTAATGGAAACTATCCTATCAATGCTTCCCAACCTTTGTTACTTAGTAACAATGCTGTCTGGTCAGCACACTGGTAACCAGGTGAGTGGCCCAAAGCCTCAGCCAATGACATCTGAAAGCTCAGGATCAATCTTAACTGTCATCTGTCACCCACCTGCAACCCACCTGAGGCATGCCAGACTGGTTGGGAATGGATGTTGATAATTCAGATTTTTTAAAATAAAATACTTTGTAAAAACCACTGATTGCTAAGGCTGATAATATTTTTGTTATAGTAGCAATATTTGGAATTGCATGTTTAAGAGTAATACTCTGAATATGAATTTAGAAGTTCTAATTCAATAAAATAATTTTGGAAAAACATACTACTACAATACCTTTCACCAAAAACCAACATTAAAAATTTTTTTAAATTAAATCAGACAAAATAGCATTATCCAGAAAAATTTTTTCAAAACTCATGGAATCCAGACAAAGATCAAAAAAGAGTTTGTCATCTTATATATCAGAAGAAATGTAATGAGTTAAGGCTATGATAATTTGGGTTGAATGCATCACCCCTGCAAAGTAAAATTTACCAGACTGATTTTTTGTTGCTATATCTCATACAAAGTATAGTTAATAAACTCAAAAAGGATATTGTTTTTTAAATCTTGGCTTTAAGGTATGACAAATGTCTTTGAAAATATTTTGTTCAAAATTAGTGATTATAGCAGTTCCCCCTTATTCAAGGGGGACATGTTCCAAAACCTTCAGTGGATGTTTGAAACTGTGGCTAGTACCCTATATATTATATATTTTCCCCTGTATAAACATATATACCTGTGATAAAACTTATAAATTAGACACAGTAAGAGATTACCAACAATAACTAATGATAACAACAATTATAACAACATACTGTAATGAAAGTGACATGAATGTGGCCTCTATCACAGGTGAGATACACAATGCCTGTGTGATGACATCAAGTGAGATGGACACACTGGACAAAGGGGTTATTCACACCCAGGTGAGATGGGTAGGATGGCGCAAGATTTCATCACATTACTCAGAACAGTGCACAATTTAAAACTTATGAATTTATTTCTGGAACTTTCCATTTAGTATTTTTGGACCACAGTTAACTATGGGTAACTAAAACTGCAGAAAGCAAAACTGCAGATGGGGGAGAGCTACTGTAAAAAATGTACTTCAGTTAGGAAATCAATCCGGGATCACTCTTAAATGGCAGTGCATTTGTTAAATGGCATTAACTTGTAATGTAATTGCATTTCCAAAAGAAAATATAGAAAGAACTTAAAAAAGCAAAGTAACTGGTTTTCAAAAAAAGTATTGATTGAAAAATTGACTGCACAAAAATATGTACTTCTTAAGTGTTTCTAATAAATTAACCATAACATTTTATGTTTATATATATATATATATATAATCCCTGATAATCTATAAAAGAGGGCCTATAATAGTAAAATAAATGAATTTCAAAAGTACCCCCTTCATAAAATGTATTTACCATTAATTTTTCTCAAATTTAAGGAATGTAACAATATGTACAACTCTTATGTATTAGTATAATACCAAATAGTACAAGTCATATTAACAGGCTGTCATAACCGTAAAATGTTTGAGTCAAGTTAAAATTGGAGGACAGCTTAGGTCTGAATGAATATAATTATCCATGGGAGATTCACTTTCCAAGTGGAAATGACAATCATCTACAGTAGATTTCACAAGAGGTAGTGTTCAAGTAAAAAAAAAAAAAAAAAAAAAGGTACATGATTCATTATCTTTAATAAAATTTACAGGAAAAATGCATTAGTTTCTTAAGAGATGATCAGTTGGTGACTTTTTTAATATGAATCTGAAATACAAAATTATGAAGAGTACAATGAGGAAATTGTTTTATTTCCAAAAAGACCTTAAATATGAAATCAAAATTTAGACTCTTAAAACTTTTGCCAATATAATATGTATTCTCTTACCTCATTAAGAATGGCCCAAACAGCAGAATTCTGAATAACTGTAAGTCGAAAGGCTGCAATGGGATTTAGGTTGGGATCCACCATTCCTTCTGCAACACCATTCTCAAATTTCCCTTCAAAATAAAAATCAACATTTGTTGAATAGGCTGGAACAAGCACACATCAAATATCACTGAGGTAAAGCAGGAACGAAAAACAAAATTATTTCCATTGAAAGTCTTTGGAAAGGGAATAAGTGAATTTTTTCCCTCCTTTTTACTTTTATTCCACTTTAAAGTTTTTCATGAAGTAGCAGCACACACTTGAAAACAATAGAAGCAACCCATTTAAAGAGGCAGAGCTGTATTTTTCTTATTGTAAATTCAAAACATAAATATATTTATTCTTGCATCAACAATGTTTTAACATACACATTTTTAGCAAAATGTGACTTAAACTGCACAAAAATATACTTTGTACCAACCACTTTGAGGGTTAAGTCAATAAACAAATTTCAATGCTTTAATTAAACATACATATTAATACAATGGTCAGCCTTGAGCAGGGGCCCAATCTATATGTATTCTTTCCAAGGTCACATCTAGAAGGAATTACCAAGTGATATCTTCTCTAAGCAGTTACAATGTAAAACTCCATTATAAATGACAAGCTGAAAAAGCTCTCCCGTAAGGGTAAGGACCAAGAACTTGTGCTCTGTGACCAATTTTCCTTGCTGTGAAGAATAACATTTTTAATACAACGCCAAATAATGCTATTGAAAAAGTGACATGAAGATGGTCTGTTCTGAGCCACTTTTCTCTAAGCCAGGGACTGGCATACTTTTTCTATAAAGAGCAGAAGGTAAGTATTTGGGGCTTTGCGGGCTGAGAGGAAAATTGAGGATACCATGTAGGTACATGCAAACGTATATAGAGAAAACAAATTTCCGTAACATTTTTATAGACGAAATTCAAAATATAGTAAAAACAGCAACTGGGTACATCAAAAATCAACTGCAAATGGTCTTATGTTAATGTGGATCGATGAGATTTTACTCATTTCATCCTGAATATTTCCTTTCAACACAGCCTGGATACAACCAGATACTCCCATCACTCCACAGGAACATGATTTTAATGGAGCAAATTCATCACTTGGAAGCTATTTATGGAATTCTTAGATTCTTCTCTGATATTTGTCTTATAGCATATCATTACTGTAAATCAAAGTGATTTATGGAAACACCTCAATTAGCTTGATATTTATTACTTGTAGTTCAAATAATGTTGTCATTAGTGACTTGATTGCAGTGTAAGTTTTGCATATAAGTACTGTTATGTCTTGTAATTTTAGGCAGAATTCATTAAGAAATATCAAGTCTGCAGAAAAAATTAATTTTCAAAGAGATAATATGTGAGGGCAGTTCTTCTCACTTGGAAAAATTTCAATCTGGTTCCTGAGCTCAAAAAATAAATTGTTTTTAAAACCATTGCTAAGCTCCAAACCTGCTGTTTGTTGGGCAAGTCAGGATACCTGGTTCCTATTTCTGACAAAAATTCACAAAACTGATGATGGCAAAGTCCATGAGACTGAATAAGATTCACTGTTGACATTGCTGGTTCAATAAAATAATAACAGATTCAAATATTATCTGTAAAGCACCTGCTGATGCGTACTAATATAACCACGGACTTTAAAAGCCTTCCTTTTCACAAGCTTTGTAAATTTATCCAACTAAGCCTTCTTCTCCTTCACATGTATTTTTACCACCATTCACTGTAACACACAGGCAGATTCCACTTCAGGTTGTACAGATTTTGCATTTTCTCAACTTCTTTGAAAACATTCTTGTCTGTAATGGTTCCACAGATATGCACAGAAACCAATTCTTCAGTCACTTCAAATGTGGTAGCCTGGCTCCAAATAACTGGGCAGTATCAGCAACAGCCATCAATTCACCAAGACGCGAGGAGAACAAGTCAAATAATTTGCTTTGTTTTCTGACTACTGATATTGCTCCCAAACTCCTCAACTCTTCAAACAATTGTTGCTGAAAGCCTAACAGTTCAAAGTTTTTCCTTTTCTGAACACATACGTTTGGCCATTGCAATTATGTGTGATTTAATTAACTCAGAGTTGGTAAATGGTTTTATTGCTTAAACACATGCACCACTTTAAAACTCTCTTTAATTACAGCCTCATTCGAATTTTTATTTTTGTGAAGAAATTCTGCTGTGATGAAATATTCCATTTTAACTTTTCTAATTTTTTCTGATCACTGCTGTCCTGTGAGTTGGGAATACTGTTGCGAGTGACATCTTCTTCAGCCTAGCTGCAGCATCACTGCATAACCACCGCAGTGACCTGCCACCCAATTTTGTAAAATAATCCACAGCCACTGATTTAAAAAGCATTCAAAGTCTACTTTTCTTGTCTGGACATGTTGGGCAAGCACTGGCAATTTTTTTTTTGTTAAATGTCACAGTACAGCTATGTGTGTGAAACTTGGAAACACTGTCAAATGAGAAATTTATCATTGCTACTTGCAGCACACCAAGTAGCAATCCGAAACAATGAGAGCCGCACCTCGCTCTCCACCTCCTCGCTCCTCACTCTGCTGCTGTGGTATAAAAGCACACACATGATACAGAATACAAATACAAATGAGCATGACTGTGTTCCAATACAACTTTATTTATGGACACTGAAATGGAATGATTTTTAAATTGTACATGTCAGTATTCTTTTTATTTTTTTCAACCACTTAAAAGTGAAAACAAACAATGAGAAAGAATTTTAAAAATATTCTTAGCTCACATCCATTCAAAAATAGGCAGTGAGGCAGATCTAAGCCTGGGCTGTAGTCTGCTGACCCTTGTGGTGTTACATAGTCTATTCTAGGGCCTTACAATATATATTGACTAGACTTCAAGTAAGATAAGATACAAACAAGTTGGAAATCATACCAGAGAAGGCCTGCATTCATTTGTGTAAAAAATATTAAATGTATATACTTTCAAAGTAATTTTTTTAATTTAAAAATTACTAATAAATTTCTTTCACAAAAGTACGTGCATGCTTGGGGCTGAACAGAGATAGGGAATACAAAAAAGTATTCCCTATATACTTTTGGATTATTCAGGGACTCAGGGCTGAAAAATACTGTGAAACTTGAAACACTAACTAATGAGATATCTGGCACTGTCACCTGATGAGCTCATTTAATTAGAAAAACAATTACCAAATGATATAATTGGTTTCATTAAAAACTTTCACCCAGAACAGACAACTCACTGAGGAAGATATACAAAGGGCCCAGAGGCATATGAAAGAATGCTCAACATCGCTAGTCATCAGAGAGATGCAAATTAAAACCACAATAAGATACCACCTCACACCTGTCAGAATGGCAATCATCAGCAAATCAACAAACAACAAGTGTTGGTGAGGATGTGGGGCAAAGGGAACCCTCACACACTGTTGGTGGGAATGCAGGCTGGTGCAGCCACTATGGAAAACAGTATGGAGTTTCCTTAAAAAACTAAAAATGGAACTGCCTTTTGATCCAGCAATTCCACTACTTGGACTATACCCAAAGAATCCTGAAACACCAATTCATAAGTACCTATGTACACCTATGTTCATAGCGGCACTATTTACAATAGCCAAGTGCTGGAAACAGCCTAAGTGCCCAATAGTGGATGATTGGATTAAACAACTTGGGTACATTTACACAATGGAATTCTATATAGCAGAAAGAAAGAAGGAACTTGTACCCTTTGCAACAACATGGATGGAACTGGAGAGTATTATGCTTAGTGAAATAAGCCAGTCAGTGAAGGACAAATACCATATGATCTCACCCAGTATAGGACAATAATGAACAAAACTAACAACAAGCAAAACAGAACCAGATGTATGAATACAGTGAATAGGCCTTCAGTGGGCAGGGGGTTGGGGGGAGGGGGGAGGAAGAGGCAAGGAAGGGGAGCAGTTTAGACAAGAACCTAGTATAAAGGAACCATGGACATGGACAACAGGTGGGATTGAGTTTGGGGGGAATGGGTGGGTGGGGAGGGGGACAGAGGGGAGCAAAAAGGGGATGGATGTAATACAACAACAATAACATTTAAAAAATTATTTTCAAATAAAAAATATATATATTGCACTTACTGACTCATCCTCCGATTCCCAAATGCTCATGGAGCCAATCCCCATCCCAGACACCCCAGAGAAGGCCGTTTTGAAGCCTTCTTCACCACCCACATACCCCAGGGTCCCCAGCACAACAGCAGGCCCCTGTTCCACCGACCCCTGAAACTGCTCCGACACCTACGCTCTCTTGCCCCCCACAGAAACAGCAGGAGAGTTTGGCTCCCCGCTAATACACAGACCCTTCTCCCTCACTGAGCTCAGGCAAATCAAAGCTGACTTTGGGAGCTATTTAGACAGCCTGGACAACTATGTAGATGCTTTCCAGCACCTTACTTTAGCATATGAACTCACTTGGAAAAATGTGATGGTACTTCTGGGACAAACTTTATCAGACACTGAGCAGGAAAAAGTAATTAATGAGGCCAGAAAATCTGCTCACAATTCACATCTGTCTGACAACAAACAAGCCTCAGTGCCCCTATATGGCTGGAAGTACCCAGAGCAGCTGTTGCCCAAAGTCCCCAAAGATTTGGTGTCCTAACACTTGAGGGGGGAAAGATAGGCAGGAGTTAGAAAATGCAGGAGGAGGACAGTAAGAGGGAGTCCACACTGCCCAAAGAAAAAGAACATAAATTAACTGTGGTTAACTGCCCTAACTTTAACTGCCTCCGGTCACCTATGTGTTTTACAACAGATGACAAGAGATGGTCTAAAGCAAGATAAAAATCTACGTTAACAACCCTCTACATATACCTGTGTTTTAAGTGGTGATGTCACCCTGTCTCCCTGGGGGAAGTTGGCACCACTTTTACCCACCAATCAACATGAAACTTCTTCACCTCACCTCACAAACAATGTAAGTCCTCAGGACAAAGGGACTGGGGGCCTATGCCTCTCTCACTCCCCCCTCAGCTAGGCTAGGCTCATCTGTTCCCTGAGAATATATTACTAATAAACTCTGCTTGTATACTCATCAGCTTGCTGATCTTTAATTCTTTACTGCATCGATGAGAACAATCGAGTGCCTCACAATAGATATGTCTCATTCATGTTTCTTTCTCTCCCTCTCTCCCTTCCTCTCACTCTACCTAAAAACAAAACAAAAACCAAGAAAGAAAACCATATCTTCGGGTGAGGATTAAAAATTTTTTTAAAAAGACAAGCTCACACTTTTAAATTTGTATCATGTGCATGTGTTATCTTTCCAAACAACAAATTTAACTCGTTCTTAGCCCAATGGTCTACTAGGTAAATGTTAAAAGACAGGAAAGAATGGGAAAATGAAGGAGGAAATTACTAAACAGTAACTAGATCCCTACTGCAAGATGATAGCAATGCCACAGACTTCTAAGGTCATCCTTTTCCAACCTCCTTCTACCACCCTGACAGTGGTTCATTCCTTCTTTCAGTGTTTCTCTGTGAAAGGCTCTTCAACCTTCTTTAACTTAGTATTTCCTTCACAGGGCTGGCCTTAGCTACTATGCCACAACCTTCTAACCTACCCCACCTTCAACCATCAGTTCTCTAGTAATTGCTAGTTGACTGTCTATTGTTTCTGATTTGGATTCAAGTATAATTTGTTGAGTAGTCAGACCCAATTAAATCTGGGCCCCTACGTAGGCCAGTTTTCGCGGCTCCTTCCAACCTAAAAAAGACTCATTAACTAGAGCTTTCCCTGGTTCTGTCAAATTTTTGGACAGACTAGTTTAGCTTGATTGTAGCTACCAGTTTCCTCTTAATGGCTCACCACTAAAATCCCAATCGTATTCCACAGTGCCCTAAGGGCTGACCTTCACCAAGCTCCATTTCAAGTAACTCAGTCCCCTTCAGAAGAGCTACAGAGCTCTCTGTGCTGATGCCTGCCTCTTCCCTGGAGAAAATCTATGCAACTGCCCAGGGTCTTCGGCAGGACAGCAGTCTACTTCCTCCAAAGTGACCCTGCTTTAGGAGCAGAGCACCGGATTGCAGCAGTAACCCTTCGTTTTCTTGGCTCTCTTCTCCCAGCATGCTGGAGCAAGTTGTCTGGGGTAGAGTGCTCAGGGCCGAGTCTTCTCAACCTATTTGTGCTGGGAAAGCGCTTCTGCCCTGCAGGTGGAGGTTCAGTGAAGGAAGGGAGCCCCAGATCCCTTAGTTGCTCTTGTCTAAAACAGACCTTCTGCAATACAGGATTGGGAGGAGACGATGATGGTGCCTGCCCTTCCTGATGAGATACCACCGCCCAGAGTGGGAGCTGGCGGGAGGGCAGTCCATTGCTCAGCTGTAACTGCAGAGCAGTTTTCCTGTCACTGATGCAGGTGGTGTGGGTAATGGAGAAGAGGGCTCAAATGCCTCGGACTGTTAATGTCCTTACTGGGATTCAGATTTTCAAGTGTAAATGTTTCTCCATTTGCTGTATTTTTTAAAAAACAAATTTCATGCCCTGGCCAGGTGGTTCAGCTGGTTGGAGCATCATCCTCATACAGCAAGGGGTTGCAGGTTCAATCTTCGGTCAGGGTACGTATAAGAGATAACTTGCAGATGTTTCTTTCTCTCTTCCTTTCTCTCTCTCGCGCCCACCTTTCTTTCTTTCTAACATTAATAAAAGCATATCATCGGGTAAGAATTAAAAAAAAAGTTTTTTCCACCAGTTGTGGTTATTTCACTAAGGAGAAGGTCCATGAAGCCCCTCATATGCCATTCCACTAAAGCATACTTCTTAAGGGAGAAGAATGTTTTATGTTCAGTTGAAAAAAATAACTGCTTCCATTTCTGGTGTACGCTTTTGTGATAGAAGATCCTAGGTTTGATGATTCATAAGTTCTCTTCTGGTTCTAAACATGTTTAAGTTGATTTTTGAGATGGTCTTATCTTCAAATTGCTGCAGAGATACTTAATATAGATCTATCTATTTCCTATGCTACTTTCATAATCTAGAACAGGGTGTACTCATCCATGGCTTATTAGGAACCTAGCCCAGGGACGCTTGCCTGACCTCTTGCCCACAGCAGGAGGTGAGCAGCAGTGAAGGAGAGAAGATCTACCAGGCTGTGCTTCCTGACCCTTCCCGTCCTCCCCTCACCTGAGCTCTGCCTCCTATTACCCCCTCCAGTGGAGAAACCAGTCCCTGGTGGGAAAAAAAAGAAAAAAAAAAACCCTGGGGATTGCTGATCTAGGACACAACATTCTCAAAAATTAAATAACTGTCAGGTAACAGGGTTAATGTATGTCTCATATTCTCTGTCATTTTATGAATTTTTCTACAAGTGGCCTAAGATATAACCCAAATATGAAAATAAACTCACTCATCCTTACAACCAACCTACGTAGAAATTAGAGTTAGCACTACAGGCCTTATTATCAAAAATTGAATGGCACTCGCCAAATGTAAAAGTGCTCTAGAGAGAGTTATAAGACTGTATCTGTTCTGTATACTCACATTATTAACTTACCAATATTCTCTTTTGCCTACCATTAAGAAAAGCATTAATTTGTCTTAAGTAAAAGAAAATACACCATCATTCACTGAGTTGATATCAAATGACAGACCCTATGTGACAGACAACAACCCTCCCATTCCGCAGTGAGAACACAGACTGAGCTATGATTACACAGTACACATACACACAGTGTGATATGAAGCACAAAAGAGAGGGACAACTAAACTGGTTAATAAAGGATGAGAAAGCATTCACCAGGAGGTGACAGTTGATCATTTCAGAAGAAAACAGCCACAGACATGGCTGCACATGAGGGTATGGGACATGAAAGGAACAACAGCATGACTGAAGAAATAAAGAATAAGAGGAAAGCAACAAGTTGTGAAAGTGGGTGGGAACTAAGGAATATAATTATGGAAAGTCATTAGGTTTTACCTAGGTTAACATAATTATATTGGCTTGACCAAAAAGTCCATTACGTTTTTTCTGTAGGATGGCTCTAATAGTGATTTAACTTCATTCGGAACAATGCTGTTAGATTGTATTGTGACAGCTATCATATCAGCATGCTAAAAAAAATGATCAAAATTGGTGAATTTTTGTGTAAGCATTTTAATACTTAAGATGGAAGAAGATATGCAACATTTTCAGTCTATTATGTTTTAATTATTTTGAAAAGGTTAAAAACACAATTGAAATACAAAGTAAGTCAAGATCTGTGCAGTGTGTGGAGAAGGAACTATGACTGACGAAACAAGTCAAGAGTGATTTGCAAATTTCTTGTGCTATTGGCCAAATTATTCTTTCCTGCATAGCTGTCTTATACACTGGAAGATGTTTATTTAGCAGCACAGCACTCCTGGCCTATACCCAGTGGAAGTCAATAGCAGGAAGAAACTGACATATTCAAAATATTCAAGTCAATAAAGTTATTGGTGAAAATGAAAAATGTGTCTTTATTTTACAGAAAAAAACTAAATGGACTTTTTTTGGCCAACCCAACAATACCAACATTTCTAAAAGGTAACCGGTTGGTTCAGTGGAAAGCCAACAAAAAGATGCAGGCAGATGCAGTCCTTCTCTGGTTCAGATACAGGGGCACAGAGCCTGGAACACCATTGCAAATGGATATATTTATGCTAATGGGCCATAAAGCAGGGAGAGGGGTGTGGGAGGTTGGTATTCAGGGTGTCTCCCCAGGTTGGGTTTAGGCAACCAGTGTATGACGACAACAGTGTAATTTTAAAATGTTGGTATTACACACGCTCAGAGTAGGTGGCTATGTCAGTGGGTATCAATACAGATCTAAAGCACAGGATGAGGGTTGGGCAAAAGGCACAGATTCTGGTACATGGATATTGCTGAGACCATGAGAGTAGCAAATATAGCAGAAGGCAGCTGAAGGCAGATTACCTATCAGTGAGTATCAACAAATGGCAGATGGAGGAGAAAAGGGGAGTCAGTAAATGAACCTTTGATCTGAAATCCTACTTGAGTCAAGATAATAAAACAGAGAACAAATAAAACTTGGAGGGCACTGGTAATTGTAATCCTAAAGTTACGGAACATCTGAAAGCATTTAAAATTACTTTAGTAGTAAGTTCTAAAAAATTAAGGACATTTTAACCAATCTAAAGTAGGCATTACCTATCCTGAAATAACCATCTTCTAATCGTTTTTCTTTGGTTTCCTTGCTTACTTCCAAGCCTTCACTCTAAAACAGAACAAAAACGTTAATTTTATACACAATTTCTTCAATTTAAAACAAAGCTAAGTTATTATCTTAATTTAAAAGTGGCATTTGTGGCATAGCCATCTCTGAAAATAGAAAATGTCATTTCAGTCTTTAACCTTAAAAGGTTTATCAATACAAGTGATAACCATCATTGAACCTGTATATAATATATTGGTGATTAGGAAATTTCAATTTTAAATAATTTAAAATTCAAATCAGTTAAATAGAACACTAGTTTCTATTAAACACATACACAAGAACTGTATGCTAACTAGAAGGAAATCTAAGCATTTCTTAGGGGCCAATACATTCATTTTTGTGTATTAATCAACAGGCATTAAAACCACATGGTAAGGCCCTGGCTGGTGTGGCTCATTGGATAGGCGCTGGCCTGCGAACCCAAAGGTCACTGGTTTGAGTCCCAGCCAGGGCACATAACCAGGTTGCAAGCCAGGTCTCCAGCCAGATCTATAGCTGGAGGCAGGTGAAAGGCAACCATACACTGATATTTCTCTTCCTCTCTGCCGCTCTCCTTTCCCCTTTCTTTAAAAATAATAAGTAAAATCTTAAAAAAAAAAAAACAATCATATGGTATTTGGGGACTCAATAAAGAAACAGCAGGTTAACATTAAAAGAATAATTCATTTATTTTCTTAGTACAAACTTCTAAGTATTTTCCAATGGGAAACAAAAGGAAGGCTGATTCTATGAACAAGGCAAACAGGACAATATCCTAGGTGTTCCATATTTTTAAAAAATTAATGTTACCAATGAGACCTCGTAATATTGAAAAATTTCTTTCACTACATAAACAAGAATAGCCTCAAATCAAGTCTATTGGTATTAGTTCTAAAGGAAAATTAAGGAAAAAACAGTCATACCTTAAAAGGCAAAACTTCCACAGATGTGTTGAGCAGCATATCTCCTGGGTGTTCTTGGTTGCCACTATGGAACAAATAACTAAAAATACAAACATAAAAATAAAAACACAAGTCAGACTAAACTTCACAAATGTTCAAGAAGGTGGCCTTCCTGCAGAGGAACCTTTCTATACAAGTTGACAACTCTAGAACTTGTAGTAACTGCACATTATGTTCTGAATTGCTGTAGGGAGTTAAACTGAAGGGTGCAACCTTCAATTAATTCCTTCTGTCAGAAGAGGCATGTTGCTGCTTAATATAATAATGTACTTAACAGATAAAAATGAGGCCAGTTTTATTTTGCTATTTATATGGCTTTAAATATATAAACTTCTTGACAGAAATAATCAAAACTGCATTATAATATTGTGTCTTCTCTCAGAAAAAACCTTCACTAGCACAGACATGTGTTGTGGTAAGTTCAAAGACTAGTTTTATCTAATATGAATAATTTTAGTATTTGGTAGAACAGAAATGAATTAACCAATTCCAAATACCTGAATAATTCCATTTGTCAGTGTTTAAAAATATTTGAATAATGACCGATTACATGCTATACTGTGGTAAATCTAAAATGCTCTCTGGGTATGAGTATTTTGTTCCTATGACACTCTGAAAACTAGAGTGTTTGGGTAAGTGGAGGAGGGTGGAAACCAGACAGGGCATATACAGTGTATAACTCATGTTAAGTTAAAAGGTTAAAAGTTTATGCTTAGTAGTCACACAGACCTGCATCCAAGTCCCAGGGGTTTCATTTACTATAATTTTCACCTCAGCATGTTGCATTAGCTTTCTGAGCCTGAGTTTCATCTATACAATGCAAATATTCTCATTCTCTCATGACTGTTACCAAGATGTTTAGGAGAACTGACAAAAAGCACCTTGCATATTAAAACACTGAGCAAGTAATAGATACAATATAGTTCTGACATAGTTACAGGATGATATTTGTGGCCAGAAGTCATCTATGATTGAGGACTTGATTTTTAAATGTTACACAGGTCGGGGAACCCTAGTAAGAAGCTCCTTCTAAGTTACACCAAAAATTGCTGCCAGCATTTTCTTTTATTTCCCATTTTCACTAAGACATTTTTTAACACATCTTTGCCTTGGAACGCTACTTTATATAATCATGGGCCATTCAATACCTCAGCTATAGGTGCAAAAATATGAGTGGATATAACCTGGAGTTTAGACAGATTGATTCAGGGTTGTTTGCTCTGCAATTATATATGGTGAAAAACTCCGTAACACCTAAAGTTTAACAATGGAAGAGGTAAATGATGGAGCCATGCAGCGGGATGCTATGCAGCCACTAAAATGTTCATGAATCGTATAAAACAGAGTATGACACTGGACAGTGTAAAATATAAAATTACATATACACCATGACCTCAAAGTAGAAAAGTACACAGGATAACCAGGAGAAAAAAAATATGTGCCAATATGGTCACAATGGTGTCCTTGGAGTTGTGATTCTTTTCCGTATTCCTCATACTTTTTAATTTTTGTATAATGAGTGTTTACTTCAGCAGCACATATACTAAATTTTTGTATAATGAACATATATCATGCTATACAGTCAGAAAACATTTTTCCTAACATATCATGTCTGAATTGATAAATACAACTGCTCTTCCCTCTCCTTATAAGTTATTGTGAAAATTAAAAGTGATTCCCTTTTTCTGTCAAAGGAAGTGTAGGTCTATCCAAGAACTCTAAAATTCATATATGAGTTTCTACTAGAAAAATGTCCTCACTAGGGTGTGTAAATACCACTTTAGGAAGATATATTGTAAACGTATTTAAGAAATTTGATCTTCAATACATGACATTTTTATACAGATTCTTCAATGGAATTATTTTGAGTTGCTAAAAACATACCAATAGATATGCTTGAGGCTATTCTTGTTCATCAAGAAGGTGAAAGAAAATTGTTATTCCTAATTCTGTGATGACTCTAAGTGTGGCAAACACCTCAAAGTTCAGACTATCACTATACAGTATAAAAATAAGCATTAAATAACAAATATTACAGACTCATATAAGAACAAAATATCACTTAATAGTATTTTTGTTTTCTCCAGTGACATTCCCAATGCTTAGAACATTTTCACCCTTAAGTTCCATATTAGGATCCATTTAGAGTAACTAAATTAATATTACCTTAAAACTATGCATTGTTTTTGTCCACCTTAAATACAATTAGTCCAAACAACTTTTGGCAGATTCAAAAACCAAATGACCCTCTCACAAGAATGCATAACACGGTAAAACCAGAGGCTAGAGAAGTATATGTTTTACTGGGGATCATATGTAAGTATGCTACACACAGTCTAAACTGAGAAACTCATGACTGCTAAATAAAAAGTGAAGAGAAAAAGAGTCCTAAAACTTTATACAATAGACATAAATGTTGGAAAACATAATGAGTTGTGAATTCCTCCATGATGTGCTAAAAATAACCCAGCATTTGTAAAACCATTGACTAAAAATAGTCATAGTCTGTTAAGCTTGCCATTTCAACCGATTTTCTGAGTAGTCAACCATCTCTTACTCAGAACTAAAGGGATCTTCCAGGATAAGAATGAGAACATGAGCCCTGGCTGGGGACTCAGTGGAAAGGTGCCAACCTGCAAACCCAAAGGTCGCTAGTTTGATTCCCAGCCAGGGCACATAACCAGGTTGCAAACCAGGTCTCCAGCCAGGTCTGTAGCTGGAGGTAGGTGAAAGGCAACCATACATTGATGTTTCTCGCCCCCTCTGCCTCCCTCCCTTCCCTTTTCTCTAAAAAGAATAAATAAAATCTTTAAAAAAAAAAAAAAAAGAATGAGAACATAAATTTGGGATTCTGTGGCACAGTTCTATGTAGAAGTATTAAAAATATTCATATATAGCAAAGGAATTTATTAAACATGCTAAATACTGTTCTTATACCTAAAAACACTGCACCCATTTTATTACCGAGTTGTAGAAAATGTATATGTAACTCAACATTTGGGACCCACTGTCTCCTCACATCTGTCATACACACACAAAAAATTCCATCATAAATCACATTATGAAAGAGGTTTTAACTGTAAGACCAAATATATTTCAATAATCACCAACCTTTCTACATTGACTGGCTTATCAAATTTAAATAAGATGTAGTCGCCAGCCATCGGGGTTACAGCCCAGAAGAAATCCTCCCCCATATATGTTTTCTCCAGTGTATGTCCTTGGTAGACCTTCAAAGAAGTAGATACTTCCGCAGGTGGGTTTACATGGATTTTAAGAAGTAATGGTTTCATGTAATCTTTATCCTAGGAGGAAAGACATTTATGCATAATAAATAATCTATAGCTTATTTATACTTAAGAACAATAATACACTAAATAAAAAATTGTATGTTCATGAGAAAAATCAAATGAAAACCAACCGTTAGTTTCTGAATTTTTCCTGTTAGTGAAGAATGCAGACCAACATGTTGAAAGAGAGAAGGTCTGAAGCGAATTCGTAGATTTGCTTTTTGTCTATCACAATGTTTCTAATTAGGAAAAAAATCATGTTAGTATTACATTATAAAGTGAAATCTTGTCATCTGAAAAATGAGAAGCCCTTCTGGTAAATACTGAAAAGAAAATCCAACTTGATCTCATAATGACAAATCACATTTTTAGGGTCCTCACTGAGGTACTAATAGAATTATTACCTACTTGGTAAACAAACATGATGCAGAAATTTAAAATAAGCACTACTAAGGGACAAGTTAAAAGTTTAATTTCAACCATTTTACAAGATATGTCCAAATAAGCTTGACTTAATATTAAAATGTACAAACCATAAACTAGAGGTTTGGTTCAAATAGACAAAATATACAAAAAGATAACAGAATAAAGAATTTCAAAATAATAAAAGGCACATTTGTTGCATGAAAGTTATTTGAAAACATGAGGCAATAACTTGACTATAAACAAGTAAACAACATTAAAAGTTCCACAGACAAATCCATCTCAGCACAAGTAACGATTTCTATTTTTCAACTGCACATTCCTCATGACTCAGATTTCAGATCAACCTGTCCTCAAACCTGATCATAGTGAGCCAACTATGATGCCAGCAGGACTATCAATGAGTATTACTTTGGTGCTTCAAGATAGTCATGGCTAGCTGGTCATGCTTTGATGAACTCTTCATTTCAATGACATTTTATAGCTTTTAGGACAAGAAAGTATTGAAAAAGACACATTTATAAAACATCTCCACTTTGAAAGGCCTCCACTCATTAGCTTGGTATTAAAAGGCCTGATTTTGGGGTAGGCCCATTGTCTCCTCACATCTGTTAATACACACAAAAAATTCTGTCATAAATTGCATTATGAATAAGAGGTCTGAATTGTAAGACCAAATATGAGTATATTTCAATAATCACTAACCTTTCTTCATTGACTGGCTTATCACATTTAAACAAAAGGTTAGCATTACTACTAACAAAAGAAGTGAAATAGTATATATTATTCACACAAGTTCAACCACTTAAGTGAAAGGAGATAGCAAGGGAAGGGGACAGGCAAAGGGAGGAGGTGAAGAAAAAAAATCAACAGGGCCTGAGACTGAGCCAACCACTCAATAGGCAATGAACACACATGGGCCTGAAGAGTCAGAGCCTGTTGACAGACCTTTGGAAGAATGTGTGAATGCTCTGAAGGATTCCCCAAACCACTGTCAGAGAGGCTGTTCCAGATGCCAGCAAATACAGTGAGTAGTGACAGCTTCTTTGACAGCCTAGAGGCAACTGAAGAATTACAGGCCACAGAAAGATGTGACCTAAGAGTGAAAGAATAGATAAAACTGGCCAAAGGATTGTGTACTAAAATTTATCATGATTTAAAAGACTTTCATGGTTTTAATTATTATCAGAGATTTTTAACCTCAACAGCTCATTTTAGAACCTAACCATATATTAAACTACAGAGGACCATTTAAATGCAAGTGTATATTAGAAGTGTAGAGATGACATTTTGACTTTCTATAATAAAAAATTCCTGTAATTCAGAAAGAAAATACAGGTATGGCCTTACATCATAAAAATGAGTTGTTTGAATCAATTTATATGTTCAATCATTGTTGGAAAGTAAATATTCTGCTATTTCACTATATTCCAAAAATTTCTCTAAGAAACTGGTTATTAAAAAGAGAAAAGAGGCCCTGGCTGGTGGCTCAGTGGATAGGTGCCGGTCTGCAAACCCAAAGGTTGCTGGCTCGATTCCCCAGTCAGATCCGTAGCTGGAGGCAGGTGAAAGGCAACCATACACTGATATTTCTCTCCCTCTCTGCCTCTTTCCCTTCCCCTCTTTCTGGAAATAATAATAAAATTTAAATTTTAAATAAAAAAAAGAGAAACAGAATGAATGCAATAATACTTTCATACATCAGAAGATAGTGTCCTAAAAAAGCTAATTGGAAGGTAGGATTATAGAGTTATTCTAGGGGGTATAAGATCATGAAGTCAAATTAAATTAAATGTTTATTTGTTAGGATGAATAAGTCAACCATATAATGATATATGCTTATAATAAACATTTACTTGTTACATGTAAAAATGTATTCATTTTTAAGAATGTATACATTCAAATTTCATTTATGCTTACACCAAATTAATTTTGAAATGTGTTTTTTAGAGGTACAATTCAAATTGGACAAGAAAAATTTTAATTTTTGCAATTAGATTTCTTAGAAAGTAACTTGATACTTGAATAATCAAAGCAAAAATCATCATTCACTTACCACTACCATCCCAAAGGTCAGTTTATCAGTATGAACCCTGGTTTCTTCCAATTAATAAACTAAAAGTTACTTTTTTGACCTGTCATCATTTTGGTATAAAATGTCACTTCTATGTTATTACTTATTTCTAGATGGATAAGGCTCTGATATTGTCCCCAATGTTTGAAAAAAGGAAGTTGACAGAAAGTATGAAGAAAATTGAAATAACAACCCACACAAGAAAATATGATCAACCCCTGTGGCCAACAGTAATGAAATAGCAAAGCCTATTTAAAGAAAGGTGGGCTTTACTGATTTATTGGATTTTCGTACTGCTATTTAAAAGTGCATCTACTATAGAACCATGGTTAGTTCAAGAAAGAAGACAAGCACCTGAAATGTTAAGTGGAAATACCTATTTCACTGTTCATTTACAAAATCTAGCTTCCTAAAAGTCACTTTCACAA
This sequence comes from Noctilio leporinus, assembly GCA_004026585.1. Taxonomy (NCBI): domain Eukaryota; kingdom Metazoa; phylum Chordata; class Mammalia; order Chiroptera; family Noctilionidae; genus Noctilio; species Noctilio leporinus. Next base: position 29,626 of record PVIW01006926.1, on the reverse strand, counting down.
AATATAGAAAAGCTCCTTCCACCTTCATAAGAAATTAACTTACTGCATCTTTTTCAGGGTTGCAGACTTTCACCCATAGAATATGGTCCAAGAGCCAATCAATGGGCTTCTCCTTATAGAACATAAATATGAATTCCACAATCAGAGTGAGGTCTGGCGCTTGAAACATTTTACCTGAAAAGATATTCTAGTCAATAGCTATAATAAAGAAACCAAGCATCAATTTGGCTTCAGTGAAATTTATACAACAAATAAACCAAAGCTTGTGCTTTCAACTATAAATCATTATGAATAATGTCCTCACTTGTCTTATCCAAAAAAACAAGTTTGCTTTAGCTAAACATTTAACTGTCATCTGGGTACAATTGGAAGAATTCTTGATTTTCTCAATTAAAAAATTTTGTAATACATGTAAGTTGGATATTTTTCTTTCATTTCTTATTCTTCTCATTTAAGAAAAAAAAATCCAAGAGGTTTAGGTAAAAAAAAAAATTTAAATAAGGACTTCTAATTCTGACTTCACTTAAATGTATACAAGATGTTTTTTTATTTAAGTTTGAGATATATGATCAACAAGATCAGAGGCCTAGCCTCTAATAAAGTTTTAAAGTACTATAAGAAATGAAATATTATCCTCTGGATGTTTATTTTAAATTTTATTGTTGTTGTATTACATCCATCCCCTTTTTGCTCCCCTCTGTCCCTCTCCCCACCCACCCATTACCCCCAGAGTCAATCCCACCTGTTGTCCATGTCCATGGTTCCTTTGGGTGTTTTTTAAAACCTGTAAGTTCCCTGCAATTTTTCAACTTTCAACATGTTTTTTTTAGTTATATAATTTAGGAATATTAGTGAATAAAAAACTCTTAAAATGAGCACCCCGAATAGTCAATAAAAGGAACAAATGCATACGAATTAATCACTGAACAGAAACTTTATGGACTACATCAAACACCAGGAATTCATATCAGAAAACTGTTAGTTTAACATTTAAAAAAAAAAAAAAGAAAGAAATCTTGCAAAAGCAGTGGGCTATGGCAAAAATGTCAGAGAAGAATGCAGACATGTTCACCAGGACTATGGTTGGCTTTACATATGGATATACAGAGCCAATGAATGGCTGCTTTGTAGAACTCTAATGCAAATATTATAAACTTGAAAATTTCCAAATACTATTTTGGGTTGACTTTCATCATTTAACTAAGCTAAATTTCCTCAAAAGCAATCTATTTCCAGAGAATAAAGACAAATTTATTTTATTAAAATTTTTATTTATTTACTTATTTCTAGAGAGAGGGGCAGGGAGAAAGAAAGAGGGAGAGAAATATCAATGTAAGAGAGAAACATCAATCAGTTGTCTCCCATATGTGCCCTAAATGGAGACAGAACCTGCAATCCAGACATGTCCCCTGGCCGGGAACTGGTGACCTTTTTCCTTGTGGCATGGGAAATGGTCAAGCAACTGAGCCACACCAGTCAAGGTGAGAATAAAGACAACATTAAAGTGGGGAAAAAAAAATCAGTCGAATATCCCAAGAGCTACAGCTATTTCTGAAAAGTAGACAAATCCAATATTTTCTTACCAATGAAGCCCAGCTGGGAGAACTCTAGTATCATCCATTCCTCAGAAGAAAGTTGAAGGGCAAAATTTTTTATAGTGTTAAAGTAATTCTGTTTGGCAATAATATCATCTTCAAGCTAAAGAAAGTTGAACAATCATATTAGTAAATCAGAAGGAGAGAAAAGATTTAGATAGAAGGACCTTCTTTATTGTGGAAGAAAATCAAGTATACTTTACCATGAAAATCAAGTAAGCAATGGTCAAAAATGATGAAAACACAAAACTAAATTTCATTAAAAGACGAAGAGAAAAATAAAATGGAAAATGCCCATAGTAAGTCAACTAAACCACTCCCTTTCCATGTGAAATATTTGGTTCTTTTATATAAAGTGCCCAATATCAACATGATTTCACACTACTTTATTTCTTTTCAAAGGAAACCAATTTTTATAAGCCTTTCATTTTTTTTTCTTTTTACATGATACACATACAAAGTAAAAGAGGAAATCAAAGAGAAAGCTAGTAGTTTCCCCTGTCTGCTCCCCCACCCTGCTACTTGAGGTGATTGATGTTGAAAGTTGGGTGTGCACCCATTCAACACCTTCTGCATGGATGTACAGCACACAGAGACCCATACACATTTAAGGTTGCCTGCCATCCACCTCTACATTTTTATTAAAAGGGGGATTATATTATATATATATTTTTTCTCTTCATATATCATGAATTCTCTTTCCAAGTTAATAAATACATATTTAAGCCATCCTTTTTAATAGATGTATAAAATTCTGTGCTAAAGATACATAATTCAGTCAATTTGCCCTGTTCCCAGACATTCAGCTTCTCTTTTTTTCGGTCTGTGCTAATATGCTTATACTTACATACTTTTTATTTCTGTAGGATAGATTGCTAAGAGTTCCTTTTTCAGGTTAAAAGATATCTTCAAATCCTTAAGAAGGCAGAGCAATTCACAGAGTACCAGCTAACCCCATATGTTCTACCAGCACCATGTGATTATCAATGCTCAGGATTTTTGCTAGTTCAGTAGGAAGTTGAGAGAGATCAGTAATCATGAATATATCCAAAGACTTCTTCCCCCGAATCTCCTTTAATATAATTTTAAAGTCACAAGATAATTTTAATACTCTAAAAAAACTTTTCTTTTTCTTAATTTCAATTATCATTTCTAGTTATCAAAGTAATTTTCACTTATTTACACAGTTTTCATCTATTTAAATCCTGTAAGATTTCTTCTATCTGTAAAGAAACAGTAGTAGTATTTGAAAAGACATGATAACAATTCACCAAATATTTATTGAGCTTTTATTATGGTCTAGACACTGTACTAAACCCTGGGAATACACCACTGACATATGAAGGTGTCTGTGAGATGCCAAGTAACAGCAAAATAGGCTATAAAACAGTATGTACTACAGTATAATCCTGCTCTTGTTAAAAAGGGTCATATTAAATGTCTTTCTACATGTAAAGCATAAATTGTAACAATACCTAACAACTGGTAAGCATGCAATAAATGCTAGCTCATAGCTGCTGCTGTTGCAATACTGCTGTTATATACTGACTGCAGTATATAATCAAAGTAATTATACTTATAAATTCTCTCTATAAAGTTCTTAACTATAATGTAAATACATAGTGGCCCTAGAACGAAGAGCAAGGTTCAACTACAGTAATATTAGGGATATGTTAAAATATTTTGAAATTAAAAATGAGCACTTCTCTAAGGTATCTACAAGAAGTAACTTAGGGTATTGGTTTTTATATGCTCAACTGTTATATACTATTATATACAATGTTAGATTCTTAACTTACCTTCATTTACATCTGCATTCCTGTGAACCAAAGTAGGGTTCATGCATATGTGACTGTACTTGGCCCAAGGTAAAATGTCAAGGGAAACAAAATCTGACCCCAGTAAGTTTACCTTCCCTTGTTATGCCAAGCTTCTTCCTTCTTTCCTCCCCTCCCAATACTCTCCCCGACTACCCCAACCCCTTGGAGCTGGCCACCATTTCCTTTCTGATTCAGGGATCCATAACCTCTTTTTGACATTTTCATCAAAACATCCTCCTGGGTAAGGATCTAATAAACTTTTTATACTGAAAAATAAATAACTGACAGGCCTAGTATGCTACTCCTCTCAGGGGTATTTACATTTCAAACAAGGGATAAAGGCCTTTGGTGAAAGAAACGAAATTCCAATTGGGAAATTTAAGCTTAAGTCATTGAGGAGAATGAGATTGGAAAGAAATAAGAGCTTCTTAGGTTATTAAGATGTTGTCTACCTGGCTAACTTAAAAATCATATCCCTATAGATTTATTTATCTTTTTAGCCATGCTGCTCAATTAAACGTCAGTTTTATTATCTTCAATATAAATGTAAATGCACTGTAGCATACAAAGAACTATACCAGTAAGACCACTAACGAAATCACAAGGAAAAATTTCCACTAACAGTGGAGAGGAGGCTGAGAGAGAAGATGGAGGGATGGGAAAAATGCAAGGAGGAAATGAGTGACCCATCCATTGTCGCACCACTAGCGGAGAGCTAGTTTATGGTAAACCAGTGAACAGAACCTCAGAGCCCACATTCTCAGTGACTCTGCAGGCTCTTCTGCTCTCCCTTACACACATCATTATCACCTTAGAGATCCCAGAGGGTTTACTTTCAACATACTGTTTTAATGAAAGTATACCATTAATAATACTTTTTCTTTAAACACGTGAAAAACATTAAAGGAAAACCACACCTACCTGAATGTAATATATGCCTTTGTCCTGAGCATACATCATTAGAAAACAATAATCTAGGTTTTGCTTTGTTCTCCATCTAAAAGAAAATTTAAAACAAAATAAGTTAGGAATCAGATTCAAGCAAAATAGAACTAAATGTTTTACATTTTATACTATTATAATATTCTATAGTAGGTACCTATATTACATACACAACATGTATATATTTTATACACATTATATATACACAATATATATCTATATATACATATAGTTATATACAGATACACATATACACAAGAGATCCACTTAGGAGAGAATGAAAGAGAATTCACTTTTCTCTAATGCAGCCTTTATCAAAATGTATTCCCTAAAACACTATTCTCAAGATATACTGACAAGAAAAGGAGTCTACTGTCAAGGAAGTTTCGGAAGCACACATATCCCCTCTCTGAAGACATATATATGAGTACGCATAGAGAGGCACTAAAACATCCTGCAGTAAACACATTTATTGGAAAAAATCTGCAATCCAGTATTTTTCAAGCTTCCTTGGCCCTTTTTTTCTTAACATCTTAATTGCCTCTAGAACTTGTGCTTCATAAATTATACTTTGATGACCATTCCTCTGGTGCTTACAACTGTGCTTCAAATAGGCAGAAATTATAAAATATGTAATAAACCAAGTAACAGCCTATTAAAATGTACAATATTAAGTTCTTACAGTGAATCCTGGTATCCTCCAGAAACTAACTACTGTTAAATAAGAGAAGTGGTTCTAAAAGCCAAATTAAAAAAAAAGAACAGTAAAATAAAAGCTTTCAATCATACTAAGCAAGCTTGAGCTGTTCTTAATTTAATGAGATGACCTAGAATTTTTTTGGACCAAATTCAACCCTAAAATTTTTTTAAATAAAATCATATTTATTGAGAAGCAATGGACCAATTATGTGGACATATATGGCTTTGGGACAAATTAACTCAAGAAGTTACAATAAATCTCTTCCAAAATACTGTTTCTTAATTTTCTCTAGTTACAGAAAAGCCAAAGCTAATACCAGTATCTCCTAGATTACTTCGCTTTTAGTAACACAATGAAAGTTAAATCCTTAAATTTTAGAGAGTTAAAGAAAAATTCAATTGATTAATTACATTGTTACAATTTTGTAAAACAATATAATTGTTTTTTGTCACTTACAGAGTCAGTTCTCATTTACGCTGAATACAGGCTTGCCATTTCTATATGGACTAACTTCTGAGTTATAAATAATACTCAAGAAGAGGCATTAACAACATAGCAGCAATTTTTTAAAAACTGTTAAATTTACCAAAATCAACCCCTCATCAGAAACTCCAGAGAATTTCCAATAAAATACCTAAGAATTCATTAGCTCTCACTGATTGGCTCAACCCTAAAATGTGTGAAGCTTTGATAAGTAAGAACTAAGTTCAGACAAAGAAGGAGAGCAGTTTAGTCAAAGAACTAGCATGGAAGAACCAAGGACATGGATAACAAGTCGGGTTGACTTTGGGGGAGAGAGTGGGGGAAGGGGACAGAGGGAAGGAAAAAGGGGATGGATGTAATACAACAACAATTAAAATTAATTTCAAAAAATCTACGTTCATCATATATTATATTCACAAGGCTGGAGGTTCTAAAAACACCGGCTCACCTTACTCTTTCTTTAGAGTCTCCAAATGTTTCCTTTAAGTTTGTCAAGTCAGGATAATAGCTTTCAGGAGGTGATATTATTTCCACCAAACCAGAACTGATTTCTTTAGAAAATCTATCATGAGAAAAGTTAGCTGAGTTATTATTTAAGCTCTGTGGGATTTCATTTATCTTAAAAGTTCAGCTTACTGGGTTAACATAAAACACATATCAGTAAGGTATACTGTTATGATCACAATGTGATCACTGAGTTCCAGAAAACATAGATTTTTACAATACTATAACTTTTTTTAAAGATGCTTAAAAAAAAAAAAAAAGGTGCAAAATGTCACTATCCTTAGAGCAGCATGAAAATCCTAGGCCAACTGCTGGTATTAGTTTCCTTAAAAGTATAAGAATTTTAACAAATCAAATCAAGGTGACATAGAAAATATGAATTGAAAAAAACAAACTAATAAATGTATGTTTATCTATATACATATATTTATGCAAAAATCAAAGCACTGCAATTTTCAGATAGGTTTTGTTGTGGGTTTTACTCTACGCCATTCTAAACTAGTGTTTCTCAACTGAGAGGGGTCTTGTCCCCTGAGGGTACACTGAGCAATGCCTAGAGACATGTAGTCATCATAACTATGTACAGTATACATCTAGGACAGTCCTCCCAACAAAGAATTATCTAGCCCAAGATTTTAACAGAGTGCCATGGTTGAGAAACTCTGTTCTAAACTTTTAAAAATCAGTCTTACTTACTGAACTATAATTTGCTTCTCATTTGCATTTTCCTTTATTGCATTTTTGCAAATCTCCACAAGATGCTTATACAATTATCTGCCTTTGCACAAATGTTCTTAGTGCCTACTTGCACCCCCCACCCCCCACTCCCACACACACATGGTTTTTCTACTCATTGATGAAAAAAGAAATCAAGGTGAATCACTTCATGGGCCCAACAGACCTGCCTATGTGGCCCGAGGGAAGGGAATTAATTATTGTCCTGGTCCTACAGTAAGGAGTCTACACTAAACTGTGCTTACACAAAGGCTGCCAAGAAACTGAGCACTTGAGGAAAAATCTAACAAATGCACAATTTAATCTTGAACTATAAATATACATTTTTAAATAAAAAATCTCTGGTTTTAGCATTTTGAGTCAAAGACAGACCCACATCATTTTAAATCTAGAATTGGCAAATAATTGTTGCTTTCTCTTTTGCTTTTTAAGTAGAAGATAGGTTTTGGGAGGACAAAACTAGATACAATTCAATAAAGAAACCACATTAAGACTGATTTTTTAAAAATGTTTCTATGAAAACTACCAAAGCAGTACTTTAAAAATTAATGTTACCTGAAATTCACTAAACTTTCCATTTTTTACCTGAGATGTGCCTTGCTCCCAAAAAATTGTTCCTCAATTTTTACAAAATAGAGCAGATTTAAACATAGTTTAGCACTAACATTTGAAACTGCTACATAACTATCCACCCTGTCAGTAGAAAAATTTTGCTTGGTAAGCAGAGGTTTAAAGATTTAAGTAATCTCATATGACACTCTCTAAATACACTGTCTTCCAGATAAACATTATTTGGTAATGTTATGTAAATATAACATTAAAATCTTTTCTATAATGGAATACACCAACATGTGCCTACTTTATGACAGTGTCAAAGACCAATTATAGGTGGTCCAATGAACACTGAACTCCAGAGAAATTAACTATAAAAGAAGGCATTATCTTTTAGCAGAAAGCAAAGAAATAATAGTAACGATTATTTTCACTTCCATAAGTAAGAAAAACTTACTCTTTCTCCAGGTTGGCTATAACACCGTGTACATAATCAATATCTGTCTGGGAAAGAAAAAAAAAAATTGTACCTACATTGTTTTCATATTTTTATTTAACTTTTAATACTAAACTCAAAATTAAATAAATGAATAACACATTCATTAAAGACATTACATTAAATTTTCAGATACTTATGGGATTTGTCTTTCTGTATTCTACCTTACTGTCTCACTATATATTACCGAGTACTTACTTAATAGAATAAGCAGACAATGAAGTTTTTATTTTTTTCAACTGTCAATGTTCAATTCAATAGAAAAAAAAATGAGCACAGAAACTGTTTCTACTTCTTCTGAAACACCCAAATTATAAGTAATGAGTAAATAACAGCTGCAGCGTGCTATAAAGAAAGATTTGTCCACTTGGAGTCATGGAACCAACTTCAAGATTTGCCTCTGCAACTATTAGCCTGTATAATTTAAAGGAAGCCATTTCTCTGAGCTTCAGTTTCCTACCCTATTTAAGAAAAAGGTGGGAGAAAAATGCCTCAGAGAATGTGACAGTAAGTGATTAAAACATAATAAAAAGCTTAGTTATTATTCTGTTTTTTTAATTACCAGGTTGCAATAAAAACCCAAGTCAATAGCACTTGAATCACGGTTAGAAACAAGTATTTATCAGACCTGTGTACTTTCAAATTATATACAAGTGTAGATCCAATTCCCCTATCAACTATAAATTCAGTTGCAGCTTCTGTTAAAATGCTCAATTGTTAAATCAACGGCACATTAAGTCTAGTCTGATCTATGTTAACGGACCACCAAAACACTTAAAACTTTAGGAAAAGGTTTTAAAGCTCAACAATAGAAACTACAAAATTTTCTGGATTGTAAAACATTGTTGTATTAAAAAGTATTTTCAATTTAACTTCAGTTAGTTGAATGTAATTCCTATTTTTATTGTTAAATTTAAACACTTAGAAGTGAGACATCTTATCTAGGCCACATCTTTCCAACTCTGAAGAACTACGGAGATACAACTAGAACACAGACCACAACACTTTGTACTTTCTCCTACATAAATGCAAATAGTAGTAATTTCTTATTCAATAAATTATTATGGGGGTACATGTATAATCTTATACTTGTTAGGTTCTAATCTTGGAAAACATGATCAAGCCAGTTTTATATAAATCATAATAAGTTTACCAACAACCTGAAATTCAATTTTATAAGCATTTACTGCCAGTAATTTTCCTATCCTAGGAAACAAATACAAAAATGAACAAGACCTGCTCCCTATCCTCATCAGGCTCTCCAACACGGAGGCCAAGAAGAATAAACTTCTGTGAAAGTAGATTTACTGCGCCACATGTGATAAAATTTATGAAACAGAAATGCTCCATATCTAATGCTACACATAATCCTTATGTTGCATGTTAACTGACATAATTAACAAAAGATTCACTTGAATGACTGTAATTGGTGTCTCTTTCATACAACAGAATCAATCCTTTCTGCTATTAGCTGAGGGAAATGTTCTAGGACTTCTCTGAAGAAAGATAAGCATATAACTGGCCCAGAACACACAGCCCAGTTCATCTGTGTCTCCCAGTAGGGCCTTTGCTTGCTTATCCCCTACTCTTAAATGTTGGCAGCAAGCAAGGCAGTCTCTGAGATTTGAGGTCTTATTCGATTTGTATAAAGAAAGAACTTTTTCCTGAGACATTTTTAAAGGCAAAAGGGGACTTTAAAAAAAGGTAATATTATCACCCAATTCCAAGAAAGTATCTGTAAATCTATAACTACAACATGCATTTTCTAGGAGTATGTAAACAATATGCTTGGGATAGGTGGAAAGAAAAGTGGGCATACATTGCAGAAGAACTTTTTTCCCTACAGAATCAAGTGTTCTTCATGGTTAAGTTAAAGGTTTATAGTAAAACAAGAGATATTACTGATAATACTACAATATGCATAAAACTTGAAAACATTAATATGGTAAGTAAAAGAAGCCAGTTGCAAAGGACCATATATTATAAAATTGCGATTATAGAAAATGTTCAGAAATAACATCCTTCTGAATATGCTATGGCACTTGTGTTCTGTAACACTGCAAAGATGTGTGAAATAGAAATCTAAATAAAAAGATACATTTAAAAATAACGAAGTTGTAGGTAAGCTCCTATGAAAGAAAAATAAATGTTGCAAATGTTAGAGACTTAAGGCTGCTATAAAAGTTAACCAGACGAAAAGGAGAAAAAGTAAATTTAAGCACCAGATCAAAAGAAAACATAGAATTAAGAGAACTAAGTTTTAAATAATTTGAAGGTAAATTTTTAAAAAATAGTCTTTATATGTAAATTTACTTCAGATAATCCCTGTATAACAAAGCACTTCTATACCACAGTTTCACTCTAACACAATTCAAGGACTAAGGAAACCCTTCATACAACACGGCATCCTAGAACATGGTTTCACTCTAACACCATTTGAGAATTAGAGAAATCCCCCAAAAACACAGAGTGTAATAAGAGCTTTTTTTTTTTTTTTTTTAAAGATTTTATTTCATTATTTTTAGAAAGAGGGGAAGGGAGAGAGGCAGAGAGGGAGAGAGACATCAATGTATGGTTGCGTTTCACCTGCCTCCAGCCACAGACCTGACTGGAGACCTGGCTTGCAACCTGGTTATGTGGCCTGGCTGGGGAATTGAAGTAATAAGAGCTTTTAAGAGCAAACATATCTCATTCAAAATTAGGGAAGTCCACAAACAATATGGAATATAATAAAAGCTTTTAAGAGCAAAAAATATCTCATTCAGAATTAGGGAAATCTCCAAACATCATGGAATATAATAAGAGCTTTTAAGAGCAAAGATATCTCATTTGAAATTTTTCATTCAAGTGTGGATGTCATACCAGATTTGCCTACAGAACTTTCAAATTTATTAGAATTTTAAATTAAGTAGTAACAGATTTTTGGCAAAAAGTACTGGGTAGAAGTCAGGATAATGCTGAAGAAGGTTCAGAGAATGAAGATATCTTGTCAAAAAAAAAAAAAAAAAAAAACACAAAACATCCTCGGTTAATGGTACTTAGTAGGGATCGTGAAAAAACATTAATACATATTAATAGGTTTTACTTTTGGTGCAAATTGCTTCAATAAAGGTATTTCTTTTTAAATTTAATTTTATTGTTGTTGTATTACATCCATCCCCTTTTTGCTCCCCTCTGTCCCCCAATAAAGGTATTTCTTAATTATAAAAATATACTAGGATTTTTTACATATTTGGAACCTAACCCCCTTTTTTGTACTAATTCTTTGTTTCATATAACATGGATTCATGTAACACAGTATTTTTTATGAACCTAACAATGATGTTATACAGGGAATACTTGTATCCTCCTTCTGGTCATTTCACTTCATAACTATTTAGTCAATGACTATACCATAACCTGGGAAGTATTGTCAAGCTCTGCATACAGATTCGTAATTAAATACACAAAATCTCTGCTTTGTGGAATTTAAAGTTAATGAAAGATGCAGTCCATGAAAAAATAAAATATTATATATAAATATATGATTGAATATTTATTAAGTGCTATAAAAATTGTACATAATAGATAAAAATAGAGATGACCTATTTAAACAGGACAGTCAAAGAAAGTCTTTCTGAAGATTTGACATTTAATCCTAAATCTAATACATATTTCTAATCAAATCTATAAAAATAAACAGAAAATACTAAACAGTTAACTGTAGGTTAACTGATATATTAATTTGGGTTTTGCCTCTGTCCAGATATAAGGTACGTGCAAGATAATCTACTAGAATATATAAGACTGTAAAACTTTCTATTTTTGATATATTTTAAGGGGTGTAATATGCTAATATGCAATTCATAAATATACTCTATACAAATTGGGAACATGTAATCAATGGTATTCTGACCAGAGAAAATTGAGTTCCTATATTGGATGAGTACCAGTGAGACTAGCTGAATTAGCCAAACAATTCATAAGATGGTCTGGGGAAAGAGGTAATAAAAATAAAGATGACCCTAGCTGGTGTGGCTCAGTGGATTGAGTGCTGACCTGCAAACCAGTGTCTCCAGCTTAATTCCCAGTCAGGGTGCATGCCTGGGTTGCAGGCCAGGTACTTAGTTGGGGGTGTGCCAAGGCAACCACACCTTGTTATTTCTCTCCCTTTCTCCCTCCCTTCCCCTCTCTATAAAAATAAATAAAATCTTTTTAAAAAATTAAAAATGGTATCTACCACCCTTGATGGTTACCTTCTAAATAACCTCATCACTTTATAATCATTTGGTGGATAGCCTTCTTTAATCTCACTCATTTACTATCTACCCAATTCTATCAAGTACTGAAATAAACTGCACTTGAAATCTTTAAGATTATGAAAGGATCTGCTTAGGTCTCAGAAGCCCATTGGCCAAAGGTCCACAGCCCGTGACATAGCAGGAGGCCAGGCAAACAAGAATTGTGAATGGCCCTTCTGGGTGCCCACCTGTAAAAGGGATAGAGACTGGAGTTCCTCCCTTTTACAGGTGCTCATGCACATGGGTCTTAAGAGGTTGTACGCAGCATGAACTCTGTACTACTGATTAACTGTAAGACAATTCACCAAAAAAGTGGATCTTCACCAGCACATTTTTAAAAGTCTTTACTCTATATACCTTATTTTGGGTAGATTCTATTGTTATTCATTTTTTCTTTTTAAGATTTTTTATTATTTTTAGAGAGAGGGGTAGGGAGAGAGGCAGAGCAGGAGAGAGACATCCATGTATGGTTGCCTTTCACCTGCATTCAGCTTTGGAACTGGCTGGAGACCTGGCTTGCAACCTGATTATGCACCCTAGCTGGGGAATCTAACCAGCAACCTGTAGTTTCGCAGGCCTTATCCACTGAGCCACCAGCCAGGGCCTACTATTATTTTTTTTAATTTACTGGCATTTTCTTCTGCTGTGCATCATCTGTTATTAAGACTTGGCAGTGAATTTTTAATTTCAGATACTGTAATTTTCATTGTTTTATGTTCCCTTTGATTCTTTTATGTCTTCCATTCCATTCTTCATTGTGCTTTCTTTAAACTACCTGAGTGTTTATAACAGCTGTTTTATTGTCATCTGTCATTTCTATCAACTCCATCATTCCCAGATTTATTTCTATTGGTTAAATTTTATTCTAGTTATAGTCACATTTTTGCTTTGCTCCCTGGCATTCTAATATTTTACATGACACTGAATATTATATATGCTACATCACTGAGTGTCCTGATTTTGTTGTCTTCTTTAAAAAGGGTTGAACTTTCTTCTAGCAGGCAGTTAATTGTGGTCAGCTGATCTCTTCTGGTCTATTTTACTTCTTTACTTTTAGAAAGAGGGGACAGAAGAGAGAAGGAGGTAAAATGATATCAATGTGAGAGAGGAACATAAATCAGTTGCCTCTCATTCATGCCCCAGCTGGGAACCGAACCCACAACCCAGGCATGTGCCCTAACTCAGAACTGAACCAGGGACCTTTTACTTTGCAGGACGATACTCAACCAACTGAGCCATACCAGTCAGGACACAACAGTTTTCTAATTAGTTTCCTTGCTTCTGCCCTTATCATAACAATCAGTGTGAGCCTTTGTTATTCTTGCAAAAAATGTACATCTACAATCTCATCATGAGAAAATATCAGAAAAATTAAAATTGACACAGTCTATAAAATAACTCACTAGTACTTATTAAAAGTAAGTTTATGAAAGACAGAAGAAAACAGGAACTGTCATGGGTAGAAAAAATTAAGGAGTCTGAACAACTAAATACAATGTGATAATTTGGATTGAATGTTGAAACAGGAAAATGACCTGAATTGGAAAAACATGGAAATCTATAGGTTGGCTAGTGGTGTCATAGAAACGTTGTTACTGGTTTTGAGCATCTTATTACAGCTACATAAGTTGTTAACATTAAAACAACTAATGTTACAGCTACACAAGTTGTTAATATTAGAACAGCTGAGTGATGGAAATATTCTGTATTATTCTTATAACTTTTCTGTAAATCTGAAATTATTTTAAAATAGTGCTTTAAAGTGCCATAAAGGAGAAGAAAAAGAAAAAGAGTGCAGGTGAGTGAAAGCAGTGGAATCAGAGTATTATGTTTAGTGAAATAAGCAAGGCAACCAAAGACAAATATATGATCTCACCCAATACAGGAAACTAATGAACAAAACTAACAAGTAAAATAGAACCAGAGGCATGGAAACAAGAAATAAACTGACAGTGACCATGGGGGAGCAGGGGAGAGATGAGTGCAGGAAAGGGAGCAAGGGGTTTGATGAAAGAACTAGTATAGGGAAAGGGGAGAGAAGGGAGGGGAAATGGGATAAATGTAATACAACAACAATAAAATTAAAAAACAAAACTAGTACCAATGAACCACACACATGAACAACAAGATGGGGATTGACTGTGGGAGGGGAACTGAGGTAGTTGGGGCAGAGAAGAGCAATGGGGGAAAATGGGACAATTGTAATAGAACAATAATAAATTAATAAAGAATTAAAATAATAAACGAAAAAGAAAAAAGTAGATCAAGTGTCTTCTCTACTTGAAACCCTAAATGGCTTTACATCCTAATTAGAGCAGTAGTCAGCAAAACAGACCAAATGCCTGTTTTCATAAAACTATTTGAACACAACTCCAGCCATTCATTTAAACAATATCTATGGTTGTTCTAGGGCTACCACAGCAGAGTTAGTTTCAACAGAGACTGTATAGCTTTCAAAGCCTAAAATCCTCACCATGTGGCTCTGGACAAAAAACTCTGCCAGTCCCCAGATTTAAGGTAAAAGCAAAGTTCTTACAATGGCCTGTTAGGGTCCTTAAATATCTGGCTCACCCCACTCTTCTGTCTCCTATACTGACTCCCTCACCTTTTCTGCATCTGCCACAAAGGCCTCTCCTTGCTATTTTATAAAATGTGCCAAAGCACTACTCTTACCTCAGGGCCTTTGCACATGTCATTCCTCTGATTAGGTTGTTCAACTCTTGCATCCTGCAGGTCTTTGTCCAAATGCTGGCGTCTCTAGTAAACCAACCCTGGCAACCCTGTACTTCTTTTCCTGTCTACTCTGATTTATTCTTCATAGCCCTCACTACCATCTAACATACCATACCAGCAATTTTCAACCTTTTTCATCTCACAGCAATATAAACTAATTACTAAAATTCTGCAGCACACCAAAAAAATATTTTTAGCCACTCTGACAAAAAATACGGTATAATTTTGATTCATTTAAACACACTATTGTTGTGTTGGCTATTGTCATTTTTTCACTTGACAATCTAAGGAAAAAGAAGTCATTGCCCCGTCCAGTCTGATATTTCATGTTTTAAAAATTCTTACAGCAAGGCCCTGGCTGGCGGCACAGTGGATAAGGCACTAGCCTGCAAACCCAAAGATTGCTGGTTTGATTCCCCAGCCAGGGCACATAATGAGGTTGCAAGCCAGGTCTCCAGCCAGATCTGTAGCTGGAGGCAGGTGAAAGGCAACTATACATTGACACCTCTCTCCCTCTATGCCTCTCTCCCTTCCCTCTAAGAATAATAAATAAAATCTTTAAGAAAAAAATTCTTACAGCACACCAGTTGAAAATTGCTATACTATACATTAGTTTTTTTCACCTGTCCTTTACAATGTAGATTTTATTGGGCATGGGCTTTGTTTTACTCAATGATATGCTCGGCACTTACCGCTCTTTCAGTAAGGATTTGGTGAATTACAAGCAAACTTTATGGAATATCATATGTATATCCAATTTCTTCCCCATTGGATTTATACGATTTATAAATGCATAAGCAAACATTTTAAAATCTAGCTGGTAAAAATTATAAGTCAAAATACTACTGCACCAACACAATAATCTATAATTTAAAGTCAAGAATAGAAGTAACTAACAACTAGACAGGAAATCAACAAATCAACAGAGGACTTGTGCAGCACTATAAACCAACTTGATCTAACAGGCATCTATAAAACACTCCTCTCAATAAGAGCAAAATACATTCTTTTTAAGCATACATGGAACCATTTCCATGGTAAATTCCATATGCAAGTCCATAAATAAGCTTTAAGCATACATGGAACTTCGTTCATAGGTTCAATATGCTAGTCCATAAACAAGTACAGGAGCACCCACCACCTCCATCCACATTTCACTTTTCACTTTACACAGTTTCAACTGTCCACAGTCAATGGTCAGAAAATGTTAAATAAAAACTCCAGAATGAAACAATTTCTAAGCTTTAAAAATCTTTAATTATTATTGTTCTATTATAATTGTTTCATTTTCCCCCATTACTCTCTCCTATCCCCCCTTCCCCTCTCCCACAGTCAATCCCCACTCCTTGTCCATGTCCATGGATCTTTCACCTTAGCTTCTCCTCTAAACTCTACCCTTTTTACTCCCCATCTCTTTTCCTCCCTCCACCTCTTCCCCTCTGGTCACAGTCATTCTGCTCCTTTTCTCCCTGCCATGTCTCTGGTTTCTTTCTGCTTGTCTGTTTGTTTACTCATTAGTCTCCTGTATTAGGTGAGATCATATGGTATTTGTTTTTTGCCACCTGGCTTATTTCATTAAGCATAATACTCTCCAGTTCCAACCATACTGGCACAAATGGTAGGAGTTTCTTCCTTCTTTCTGCTAATGTCATGAGTGGCAAACGCAAGGTTTGCCAGCCAAATCCGGCCCTCTGCCTTGTTTTACCAAGCCCGGCACCTTCAACCCAGCACCTTGTTTCTACCTGGCTCGGTTAACTGTTAAGGAGTAGTTACATTTACACAGTCCTACAACTATATTTGGCCCTCTGAAGGCAACTGTGAGGGGAGGATGAGGTGGCCCCTGGTGAAAATGAGTTTGACATAGACTATGTAGTCTTCTATTGCATAAATGTACCAGCTTTTTGATACATTCATCCACTGATGGGAACTTAGGCTGTTTCCAGTACTTTGCTAGTGCGATCGATTCCTAAGATTCCTAAGTTTTAAATTGTACGCCATTCTGAGTAGCATGTGAAATCTTGCACTATTCCACTCCATCGCCCCTAAGAATCACCCCTTTGTCCAGTGTATCCACGCTATACATGCTACCTATCTGTTAATTACTTAGTAGCCACCTTGGTTGTCAGATTGACTATTATAGTATCATAGTGTTTGTGTTTAAGTAACTCTTATCTAATAATGGTCTCAAAGCATATGAGTAGTACTGGCAATTCAGGTACGCAAAAGACAGCCATAATGTACTTCCTTTAGGTGAAAAGGTATATATGTACAGGAAAAAACATAGTATAGGCAAACCTTGGTTTGAGAACATCTCCCATCTTAAAAATTCAGTTCTTGATCAAGTTGTTTGTGGAAAAAATATGTCTCGGTTGTAAAACAAACCTTCAATTCTTGACCTGACAACCCTTTTATGCTCACTCATACCTGTATAATCAATCAGTCATGCATCTCTCAGAGGACAAACAAAAAAGACGAAGTTTTCTAACAAATCAATTCTCAAAGTTTTCCTAATGACTTAAATCTGAAAGTTGGGTTCCACTATAATATATACAGTTTAGTACTATCCACAGTTTTGTCCACTGGGGGGTCTTGGAATAATATACCCCACGGATAAGGAGGAACTACAGTACCAACAAATTTAAAATGTCTGAAATCTCTTCTCTGACTACAATGGAGTTTAATTTAAAATCAAACAACAGAAGGAAATTTGGAATATATCCACAAATAATAGGTAAAAATCAAACAACACATTTCTAAATAAACTATGGGTGAAATAACAAGTTAGAAGGTATTTTTATCTGAATGAAAATTAAAAGGACATACCAAAACTTATGGGATGCTGCTGAAGGGGTGCTCAGAGGGAAATTTATAGCTTCAAACTGCCTATATTAAAAAATAAAAAACACTCCAACCAATAATCTAAGCATTCACTTTAAAAACCCAGAAAAAGAAGAGTAGGACAAACTTAAACTAAGAATGAAAATCAATTAAATAGGAAATAGAGAAATAAGTCAATTAAAGTTGGTTTTTTGAAAAGATCAAAAAATAATGGAATAGAAAAAAAAAATAATGGAATAGCATAGCAGGAAAGTACTTAACACATTGTTGACTGCTCACAAAAAAATTCATGTTTTCAAGCCTAGACATTGTTGATTGATAACAAGTTAATTCGTGTTCTCACTTGCATTAGCCTATACAATTTTTAAAACTGAAATATAGGATTTTGTAAAAGTTGTCTGAATCATGTTCAATAGTGTTTATTATAAAAACATTATTTTTCTATTCGGGTTTTATCACAACTTTAATATTGTAAAATTTTAAATATGGTGCATCACAATGGTAAAGAATTTCTCAATGAATTATATGCACATGCTTTTCCTGAATGTCCAAGCTGACTTTGAAGTATATAGCAGTGATGTGGACGATGACAGTCTGTCAGAAGATAGTTATGACTCCAATATCAGGCTACCAAAACAGCAAAAAAAGAAATGTGATAAAATCTGATAGTGAAAGTGATTTTGAAGATGCAGACAAAAAATGACATTACACCAACCTTGGAGGATTATACAAATATTTCTGGCTTAACTATTGAACTTAGTGATCCACACAGAGTATCAGTGAAATGAGAGATGTATTTTTTGATAATGGTTTTTATTTAATTGCTCCTTAAACCAATTTATACCATCACCAAATGAAAAAACTTTAGGTAACATCTGTGAAAACTTAACCATGGATGGAAGTTACCGCTAGTAATATGAAAAAGTTTCTCAATTTATTGATATTGATGGGACAAACAAAAAAATTACATTGGAGAAATTACTGGTGAACGGGCCCTTTGCTTAAATCGCCTGTATTTCCTAAAACTATGACCAGAATGAGGTTCAAGCAAATTCTTACTTCTTTTCATCTAGTGATAATTCACAAGGTACATCTAATGAAGACAAACTTTACAAAATTAGGCTTCTTTTGATTACTTTATTCCAAAATTTTAGTCTTTGTATAGACCTAAACAGGAGTTATCCCTAGATGAAGCAATGATACCATATAGAGGGCCTATCAGCTTCAGAACATACAATCCAGCAAGGATAACAAAATGTGGAATTTTAGGGAGAATGCTTTGTGAAAGATACTTGGCTACATTTGCAATTTCGAAATTGATATGGGTGAAGGCAAAATGCCACAAGAAACTCTATTTTTCTGTCTTAAGAGTCATATCTTTGTTCTTGGCATCATGTTTACCGGAATAATTACTGTAACAGCATGTCTAGTGTTGAAATATTATTGGAAAAGAATATACCTACATATATACCCATTAAATATCTCTGAATGGGAACAACTGCCACTAACAGTTCTTACCTTTAGAGAGGTCATCGGTGGCTAGGGGATAGCACTAAAAAGAAGAATTTTCGAAGTATCCAACACATAAATTTATAATCTTTAAAGATGTGATATTACCTACCCAAGATATTAATAAGTAAACAGGAAATAATGTTTCCTAGCAAATAAAATATAAAATTATAAAATTTCAAACCCATAGCAATTTGAACAATTCTCTACCTATTCAAGTTCTTCATTCATTTATAAAATTTACCTGCTTTGCAAATTTCTGCCCATAAGTCAGCTAATAAACACCATTAACCCAATTTAAATCAAAGACTTTTAAAGAAGGCATAGTAAAGGCCTCAGGCACTCTAATTGTAAAACTCAAATGGTGTACAACAGTAAAATCAGAAAACTAAATAAAAATGAAAACTATCTTCATGCTATACACTAAACAGTATGACACCACCTTTAGGTGTTTTCTGGACATGATGAATTTATTATTTCATTCTAGAATGTCAAGTTGAATTCTTCAGTTTAGGAACTTAAAAATTAAACATGCCTTAAGAATGTTTTTAGGCAAACTGCAAAAACAATGTGATTAAGCAGAATGCTATAAAAGATATGCTACCTAATGACATGCTATCTAAAGTTGTTTTTCCAAATTCTCAGAAGTTTTTATGGTTATTATCAACATAATCTGGCTGTTATAATTTAGGCAATATACTCTATCTAAAACTCACCTTAAAATTTAATTTCATCTCTTTCTTTCATTTGGAATAATAACAGTCACCTAGCCCTGCACACCCACGTTGATTATACGTTGTTTCAGTGGCAGTTATATAGCAATTAAAGTATTTTTTTAATAAGATATAAATTCTATCAGTCAGAATCTTAGTTGTGACAGAAATTGACTCTGGCAGAATAGTCAGAAGTCAATTTACTGAAAAATAATGAGTAGAATTCACAGAACCTCCAGTTAAGGCTAAAGAACCAGGCAGTAAACATGACAGAAATCAGGGTGGATGACATCCAAAAATCACAGAATGCTTCCAATGCCACAGCCTGCAAAGCCCTCACCATCAATCTTCAATGCCTCTGAACCCTGCCTCTGTGACCCTGGGAAAGATATCACCACCACCGCCACCACCATTGTCTATCACCAGAATGGACTGTCTACAATCCATGATTCTTTAGAAAAAAATTTTTTAAGATTTTATATATTCTTTTTTAGAGAGAGGGGAAGGGAGGGAGGAAGAAAGGGAGAGAACCATCAATGTATGGTTGCCTTCCACCTGCCTCCAATTGGAGACCTGGCTGGAGACCTGGCTACGTGCCCTGACTGGGGAATCAAACCAGCAACCTTTGGGTTTGTAGGCTGGTGCCTGACCACTAAGCCAGGGCCCTTTTTAAAATTAATTTATTTTTCTATTACACTTATCCCATTTTACCCCCATTGCTCTCCTCTTCCCTGCCCTGCCCACTCCATCCCCTCTCCCACAATTAATCCCCACCCTATTGTCCATATCCATGAATCATTGACTAAACCCTTCTCCTTTCCCCCCTTGTCTCCCTAACCCCTCCCCTTTGGTCACTGTCAGGTTATTCCTTGTTTTCATGCCTCTAAGCAAAATAGAACCAGAGGCATGAAAACAAGGAATAACCTGAGAGTGACCAATTTTGCTCATTTGTTTTGTTCACCAGTTGCCTGTATTATGTGAGATCATATGGTATTTGTCTTTGGCTGCATGGTTTATTTCACTGAGCATAATACTCTCCAGTCCCATCCATAATGTTGTACAAGGTAGGAGTTCTTTCTTTCTGCTGAGTAGTACTCCATCATGTAAACGTACCACAGTTTTTTGATTCATTCATCCACTGGTGGGCATTTAAGCTGTTTCTAGGTCTTGGCCTAAATGTATTTTCTTATTTTTTGTTACTGGCATATAGAAATATAAGTTGATCTTATATTCAACTACCTTAGTAAATTCCTATTATTTCTAATAATTTATGTGTTTATTTCTTTTGGTTTTCTGTGTCATCTGAAAATAGGATAAAAATATCCAAGTGGCTGAGCCCAGTCACATGTCTGAACTAGTAAAGCAAATATCTCACATTTTTAGTTTCAATAGTGGGAGAGAGGTACTTCCCCTTACTAATTTATAGAAAAAGGGATTCTCCAAATATGAGACAGAAAAACAAATTTTTGCTAAAATTCAAAGTACAGTGTAGAAAAATATTTTGTCAGAAATGATCATGAATGACATAAATATACAGTATAAGAAATATAAATAATAATAGCATAAAATATGACAAAAATAAGGATGCAAAAAGACAACAAATGAATAGAACACAAAAATTATAATTAAATTCTATGTAAAATAGACACAAAAATGACACAATCTTAAAATGTGAATAATATACTTGGGTCATCTATCTCATGGATCCTTCAGAACAACTGGAATTCATTCCTCTCAATTCTTTCTGCAATTCCAAAATGGAATCCGTGAACTTTCAAATGATGCATCAATAATAACCAACTGTCCAGAACCTTGATTGTTCTATAAATGTCTCATCAGATATGCTAAATGTACTTCCAAAGGAGAAACACCAGAAAGAAACAAAGAACAAAATATAGCTAATAGTTAACTTTCTATCTTTACTCCCAGACAGGTACTTTATGGTCTTTCCCTTTAAGAAAAGAATACAAAGAACAGAAAGTCAAACATGGATAAAGAAGTTATGATGCCCTATGTCTATTCTTCTCCAGGTCATTCTCATTCTTAATTTCCTCCTTATATGTTAAAGTGAAGCAGAGATAATTCAATCCTTTGCAAAAACCAAAATGTTTATAAAAGATAAAATACTTTTGCTTATTTACTCTAGATTAATTTCAAATGGGAAACTAGGAACACTGGTAGAAAAGGGATGAGCTGGGAGCTGAAGGATGAATAAGAAAGAGGTATGTTTCAGGTTAACTGAAAATGCACAAGGTCTACATAATGAACTGGGAGTAGAATGACTAGAACAAAGAGTTATTAATACTTTGATATAAAGAAGTTTTAATAAACAGATGGGAAACCTGGAAGAGAAGCAGTCTGAGAAGATCAAATTGTTTGTTATAGACAGATTAAGAGTTGCCCATAAAAACAATTCAAATTAAGTAGGCAGTTGGAAATATGGACTCAGGAAGAGGCTAGAGATCTATCTATATCTAGGAACCATCCCACATGTAGATCAAGATGAAAGCCAGAGAATATCACTTGTTATCACTGTTAATGAGCTTAGGCTACCAGATACTTAAGTTAAAACTACTCAAGGTAGAACCAAATGTAACCATTAAGAATTTTAAATTGCCTAACGTCAATTCAATCACCTCTACAAAATAATTGTTCAGTTCAGATTTTCTTGCAAATACTAAAATTATATATAGATACATAAACAAATACTGCAATTTGGTGAGGAGTGTTCAGAGATCAGAATACTGCTGACACTTGCACAACACTTTGAATTAATAACACCTCTCCATGTGTGATATCCTCGTGCCTCCCTATAACTAAGCTCAAAAGGCTCAATAACGTTACATATTCTCATTTTAGAGATGAAGAAACTGAGGATGAATAAAGAAAAACATGCTCAAGGGGCAGTAAGAGGCAGAATCTAGGCCCTGAACACAAGTTTGACTCCAAACAGTGTTACTACATCTTAGTATCAGATGAATGGCTATGGCAAGAAGGTCTTGAATCTTATGTACACTAATCTGTATATACACTAAACATGACTTTTCAAGTGTATAAGTATTAAGATGTTTTCTAATTAAAAATCAGTACATATTCATTTTTTAAAAATCTAATTTTCTAGAACGGTATACAATATAAGTGGCATCTTCCCATAATCCCAACTTTCAAGATACCTGCTACTAAAAGTTTACAGTATGTATATTTCATAAGACCATCTTCTCTAGTCATTTTTTAATCCCCACCCAAGACTGTTTATTGACTTCAGAGAAAAAGAGGGAGAAAGAAAGAAGGGGGAGGGAATTCACTGTGAGAGAGAAGCATGGATGGGCTGCCCCATACCCATCCCAACCAGGGTATGTGCCCTGACTGGGAATTTAACTCAAAACCTTTTGGTGTATAGGATGATGCTCCATCCAAATGAGCAACCCTGGCCATGGCAATTTTTTCTAGTCATTTTATTAATGCTTATGTAAGAACTGTATACAATGTGTATGTGCTTGCAGAAAACTATGTCACAGAATAAGTATATGTTAAATTTTAGTAGCTATTGCCAAATTCTAAGGAGGTTGTACCAATTTCTGCTGGTATACAATATGCAATTGACAAACTTAATGACTTAAAATGTAAAATTTTTATAACAGACCAAAATATCATCAATGAAATTCATGCAAAAGACAAACTGAACTAAGTATTTCAGAGCTCATTCATTCCTCTCATATATGAAATTTTCTTACAAATATAAAATGAGCAAAGGTTATAAAAATAATTATAAATGCAAATGGTCAATAAAAACTTATAAATCAACATTTAACCCCACTCAGTTAAAAAACACAAATTAAAACAAAGTAATGTATTATTTTTTACCCATCAAATTGACAAAAAAACTGAAAGACTATTACTATCTAGCAGAGTATGGGAACAAGGAAACAAGCTTTCCTGTAGAATACTGGAAAAGCAATAAACTGGCTTAACTTCTTTAGGGCATTTTGGCTATGCATTATGGCCATGCATTTTAATATATGTGGATCAAGGTAATTCCACATTTAGCACTGATCCCACCTCACAAAAGTTTATTTACAGTAATGCTCAATACTGTGTTGAAAATAAAGAGCAAAAACTTGAAAACAATTTAAAAGTCTAACAATAAAATTAAATCAATTATTGTTAAAAACATACAATGGAATATTTTACAGCCAGAAAAAAAATGATGCTGTGATACTTTTTAACATAAAAAAACATCCATGATATTAAAATACATATAGAACATATAGATTTATATATACTATGTATACAAGCCATGGGAAATTTTTCTTAAGATATGTATTTCAGAATATCCATAATTGTTACATCTGTATGTAGGACAAACAGGTAATTTTTAACTATACATTTCTATAATTGTTTTTAATAGTATGCAATTGTTTACTCTTATCTTAAAAGAAATATTAAGAATATTTTCATTTAGAAAGATATAAAGGCCCTGGCTGGTGGCATAGTGGATAAGGTGCCGGCCTGTGAACCCAAAGGTCACTGGTTCGATTCCCAGCCAGGGCAACGTAACCAGGTTGCAAGCCAGGTCTCCAGCCAGATCCATAGCTGGAGGCAGGTGAAAGGCAACCATACACTGATGTTTCTCTCCCTCTCTGCCTCTCTCCCTTCCCCTCTCTCTGAAAAATAATAAAATCTTAAAAAAAAAAAAGAAAGATATAAGAAACATGGAAAAGTTGGAAATCAGTGGGCCAGAACCAGATGATGTTCTAAATCATTTCACATTCTGAAATTCTATATAATAATTAAGAAAATAGTTACACCAGGGTGCTTTATCCTCATTATTTATAAAAAACTTGCTCAAGATTTATTCTTTCCCTAAACCTTTTGAGCAAAGTAAAATATAAGACATATAATCATCCTCATTCTCATAATATTCTATTTTCAATAATAATGATGGCTGCATCTTATTAGTATAGATGAGGAGTGGAGAGACCAACAAGATGATAAAACCCCAGACTAGTCTAAATTTTTCTCAGGTTTCACGGCTCCCCCGCCCCCCAAAAAAAACATCAGTGCAAATCTCTAAATTTAGGTCTTAGAGCTAGAAATAGGGACTCACTGTGTTTAAAGAGCAATATGTATAATATTTATCCTACTGAAAACAGATGACTATTCCTGGATTGTAACTGCAGGAGAGGAATCAAAGAAAATGTAGCAAGTTAGATTTAACTATAGGATGGAATATATCACCTAATATTTACTCATCATATTTTTTTTAGTGTTCATAAAAATATATTCAAATATTCAATTATAGTTTCAACTCTTATAGATTATATGTAATAATAAATAATAAATAAATAATTACCTCTCCTATGAAGACTACTATTACACAGTCCAACTTCTCTTCAGGATACAAATTATCAATAAGGGAATGAAGAGTTTCTATGAGGTAAGATTTAACTTCTCTCTTCACAGTAGGAATTCCCATTACTACTGAAACTGAAACAAAATAATGACAGTAATTATATGAAAAGATTTTATAAAGACAATACAGAAGAACATCACTACTTTAAAAGTATTATACCCTCTCAAACTGATCAATATAATTGGGGAATCAAAATATACTACATTTCAGAAAAAAAAATAACAAAGGATATAAAGGAATACCCATGAATACTGTAATTCTTTTCCATGGGGCTTAGTCATAAGAAAAGAAATATTGTCAAAGAGCCAATAAAAATGAAGGATATTTAACCTCACATTAAAAACTAATGGCCGTAAAGTATGAACACCACATTTAATTATATAACTAAACTTTAGAAACACTAAATGCATCTGAAAGTCCCAAATCTCATGTACATGATGCACTGAGACAGATACGACATCCCTTTCTGTGGTTTCCTTGCCCAAAATGCATCAACTCAATCTAACCATGAAGAAACATCAGACAAATCCAAATGAGGGGAATACTCCACAAAATAACTAATTGGCCAGTACTCTCTGAAGTATCAAGATCAGGAGACAAGAAAGGATGAGGCACTGTCCCTGACTGAGGAAGACTAAGGAGACATGATACTTGGATGAAATATGGGATCCTGACCTGGTTTCTGGAAAAGAAAAATAATAATGAAAAAAAAAAGACAAAATCTGAATAATTAACAGTATAACATCAATTTTTACTTTTGGTACTATGGCTATGTAAGATGTAAACATTCAGAGGAACTTGACAAGGAATATGGAAACTGTACTATTCATGCAACTATTTTTATGTCTAAAATTTCAGTTCTATAATGCTTGTTTTGAAAAGCAAATTTGTCCCTCTGTGTGATCAGTGTATTAGAGAACCACTTCAGCAAATACTGATTTCACATTTGCTTATGTGCAATTTCTCTTCTGGGACAAGTACTTCACTAGGTGAACACAGAAAATTGCACCCATTAGAACTGTGTTCACAAAGCTCAATGGGATACAATGTAGAAATACACAAAAATACACACACTATCAGCTGAGTTACTAGCTGTCTCAGCTCAATGCACATCGCTATGAACCATACCTATCCACATCTGGGGTTACAACATTCTGTCAGATTTCAGATAACCTGCCTTGCACCATTCTCCAAAAGCTTCCAAGCTGTAGTCCTTCTGAAGCCCATTTTAACACACAAATGCTTGGTCTTTTTCAAGGTAGAGTACCATATTTATTTTAGTAATTTTCTATTTATCAATCATTTAACATGTGTAAATCTGTGCTAATATATATATTTTTAAGATTTTATTTATTATTTCCAGAAAGAGAGGAAGGGAGAGGGGCAGAGAGGGCATTAATGTATGGCTGCCTTTCACCTGCCTCCAGCCATGGACCAGGCTAGAGACCTGGCTTGCAACCTGGTTATGTGCCCTGGCTGGGGATTCGAACCAGCAACCTTTGGGTTTGCAGGCTGGTGCCTTATCCACTGTGCTACTAGCCAGGGCTGTGCTAACATTTTTATTAAGTTCTTTTTTTTAATGTGTTAATGGCAAATTTTTCTCAGTTTACTCCATAATTCTGCAGAGTATGGTAATTTTTAGGAATGCACATATTGTGTTAACATTAGAACTGTATTTCCCAGAAAGTCTCAAAAATATTATCTTTTAAGCTGGCGAGGATGTGGAGAAAAGGGAACCCTAGCGCACTATCAACAGGAATGCACTGGTGCAGCCACCATGGAAAACAGTATGGAATTCCCTCAGAAAATTTAAAATGGAACCGTTTTTAGACTCTGATTCCATTGCTGGGAATATAAACTAAGAATCCTCGAACACCAATTCAAAAGAACTTATGCACCCCTATGTTCATAACAGCGCATAACCAATGTTGGAAACAGCCTAAGTGCCCACCAGTAGATGAATGGATTAAAAAACTGGCATATTTACCACAGTAGAATATTATGCAACATAAAGAAGAAGAAATGCCTACCCTTTGTGACAACTTGGAAACAATTAGAGACTATTATGCAGAGTGAAATAAGGCAGTCAGTGAAAGACAAACCCTATACAATCTTACTTATAAGAGGAATCTAATGAACAAAATAAAGTAACAAGCAAAACAGAATCAGAGACATGCAAACATGGAACAGAGAAAAGGGGATAGAGTGGAAAGAAGGGGAAGGAATTAGTAAAAGAATATGTATAAATGACCCATGGACATGGACAACAGTGTGGGGACTGATTGTGGGAGCAGGAGGTGGGCTGAAGAGAGAAAAGGGGGAAAATTGAGAAAACTAACAGAATAAACAAGAATAAAAAGTAAAAAATTAAAATTAAAAAAATAAGTTTTTGTATCCCACATGTTATAAATCAGTAGAGAAATAACTTATGAATGTTAAAAATAATAAGTTTTGAATGTACAAGCTTCCAGCCAAGGTGGAGAAATAGGCAGATACCTGCATCCCCCGCCCCTACAACTAAAAATAATACAGCTACCTCAAAACTAGAGAAAACTAGAAATTCCAGAAAATTGAGCTGCACAGAATCCAACAAAGAAAGATATACAAAAGAAATACTCATCCAGACAGCTAGGGGGGGCGGAGTCAGGAAGAGGGGATGCAGTTTGGTGGCAGCTTGGCAGTGCGGGGGCTGTAGCTGGACAGGGACTGCAGCAGGACCACAAATGAAGTCCACTAGCAAAAAGTGCAGTCATACATTAAACAAACAAACAAACAGAAGGACACCTGGGGAGTGCTCCCGGAACCAGACCTCATGCTCACAGTGCAGCGCCAGGGGCAAGATAAAGCCACATTGCTTCTGACTATGAAAACCAGTGGGGGCTGGGGCAGAGGAAGAAACTGCTGGTCTCTAAGCAGAATCCAATTATTTAGAGGACTCCCATGGTCCTAGAATGTCCACGTACCAACCCACTCTGGGAATCACAGCCAGGACAACAAGGAGAGGTGCCAGTCCCATATGGGAAATAGGAGAGGTGCCTGGAAAAGGGGCAAGTACTGAGCAAGCAGCATTGTTCCCTCTCAGAACCCTACGCCACAGATAGTGCCACAACATGGTGAAATGGGTCATCTGAACTGATGTATACCTAACGCTCCGCCCCTTACAACATAATAGGCGCCAAAGCTCTACCTAAGGCACAGGGGCAAACATAGGCTCCTGTTAAGTGGAGGAGACAGAGAAGTATGGCCCAAAAGAGGGAGCAGATCAAGGTACCAGTGGGAGAACTAAGTAATAAGGAGATAGCCAACCTAACAGACAAGAGTTCAAAACACTGGTGATAAAGATGGGCACAGACTTGACAGATATGCTTGAGTACAGCAAACACAGAAGGGAAAGTAATGACTATGCTAAGTGAAACAAAGGAAAATCCACACAAAACCAATGATGAAGGGAAGGAAACCGGGGTCCAAATTCAAATGATTTGGAATATGAGGAAAAAATAAACTGTCAACCAGTATAGAAGGAAGAATGAAGAATTGAAGAAAATTACCAGAGGTTTAGGAACTTCTGGCATTTTAAACATGCCAACATCCAAATGATAAGGGTACCAGAAGGAAAAAAGGAAAGGAAAGACACTGAAAATTTATGTGAAAAAATAATGAAGGGAAACTTCCTAAATTTGATGACAGAAATAAACATCCAAGTCCAGAAAGCACAGAAAGTCCCAAACAAAGCAGAGAGAGTTCCAAACAAGCTAGGTCCAAAGAGGACCACATCAAGACACATTATAATTAAATTAAATATAAAGAGAGAATCTTAAAAGCAGCAAGAGAAAAGAAGAGAGTTATCTACAAAGGGATCCCTATAAAACTATCAGCTGATTTCTTAAAAGAAATCTTTGCAGGCAAGAAGAGACTGGCAAGAAGTATGCAAAGTCATGAAAAGCAAGGACCTACAACCAAGACTAGTCTAACCAGCAAAGCTATCATTTAGAATGGAAGAGCAGATATGGTGCTTCCCAGACTGGGTAAAGCTAAAGGAGTTCATTGGCACCAAGCCATTATTATATGAAATATTAAAGGAACTTACTTGAGTAAAAGAAGACCAAAATTGTGAATGTTAAAATGGCGACAAACTCACAACTATCAACAACAAAATCTAAAAAGTAAACATGAAAACAAACTAAGCAAACAACCAGAATAGGATCAGAATCAACAGGTATAGAGATTACTGGGAGGGTTATGAGCTGGGAGGGAGAAGAGGGAGAAATGGGGAAATGGTGCAGAGATTAGGAAACATGATTGGTGGAGTACAA
>PVIW01006925.1:43116-80001 GCA_004026585.1 Noctilio leporinus | reverse complement strand
AGGAACTTGTACCCTTTGCAACAACATGGATGGAACTGGAGAATATTATGCTTAGTGAAATAAGCCAGTCAGTGAAGGACAGGTATCATATGTTCTCACCCATTATGGGACAATAATGAGCAAAACTAACAACAAGCAAAACAGAACCAAGTGTATGAATACAAGGAATAGGCCTGCAGTGGTCAGGAGGAAAGGGGTTAGGGGGAGGGGGGAGGCAGAGGCAAAGAAGGGGAGCAGCTTAGACAAGAACCTAGTATAAAGGAACCATGGACATGGACAACAGGTGGGATTGACTTTGGGGGGAAAGGGTGGGTGGGGAGGAGGACAGAGGGGAGAAAAAAAGGGATGGATGTAATACAACAACAATAAAATTAAAAGAAAAAAAAAACATAGATGGTAACATTTCAGATATCCCACACAGCAATATTTTCAGTGATATTTCTCCTAAGGTAAGGGAAATAAACACATAATGAAACGGGACTATATCAAACTAAATATTTCTACTCAGTTAAAGAAAACATCAACAAAATGGAAAGAACAACATTTATATGGGAAAACATATTTGCCAATGATACATCAGGCAAGGCAAGGATTTTATCTCCAAAATATATAAAAACTGATATGACTTAACAACAAGAAGATAGGCAATCCAGTTAAAAAAATGTACAAAGGATCTGAACAGACACTTCTCTGAGGAGGAGATACAAAAAACCCATAGGCATATGAAAGAATGCTCAACATCACTAGCCATCAGAGATGGAAATTAAAACCACAATGAGATACCACCTCACACGTTTCAGAATGACCATCATTGACAAATCAACAAACAAGTCCTGGCAAGGATGTGGAGAAAGGGGAACCTAGTGACGTGTTGTTGGGAATGCAGACTGATGCAACCATTATGCAAAACTGGTTTCCTCAAAAATCTAAAAATGGAGTTGCCCTTTGATCCATTGTTTCCCCTACTAGGATTATAGTTAAAGAATCCTGAAACACCAATTCAGAAGAACCTATGCATCCCTATGTTCATAGCAGCACTATTTACAATAGCCTAGTGCCAGAAATAGTCTAAGTGCCCATCAGTGGATAAATGAATCAAAAAATGGTGATACTTTTACACAATGGAATATTACACAGCAGTAAGAAAGAACTCCTACCTTTTGCAAAAGCATGAATGGCACTGGAGAGTATTACATTTAGTGAAATAAGCCAGGTGGCAAAAGACAAATATCATATTATCTCCCCCAAACAGGAAACTAAAGAACAAGCAAACAGATGAGCAGAATGGAACCAGAGACGTGGAAACAAGGAGCTGACTGACAGTGATCGGAGGGGTGGGTTCAGGGGAAGAGGGGTGAAAGAAGTAGAAGGATTTTGTTAAGGAACTAGTATGAATGACCCATGGACATGGACAACAATGTGGAGATTGACTGCAGGGGAGGGGTTGGGGAAGGTGGGGCAGGGAAAGCAATGGGGGGAAAATGGGGCAATTGTAATATAACAATTATTTTTTTAAATAATGTCATAATAAATAATATAGAAGTATAAACCATGACCTTTGTACTCACAACTATAAAACTTTTTTTTTCATCCCTGTATTATTTGGCCTCATGGGCATCATTTTATCTCTGGGTTCTCTGTTGTGCTTCACCGATCTATGTGTCTGTTTTTATGCCAGTACCATGCTGTTTTCATTATTATAGCCTTATAATATAGCTCTGTATCAGGTAGTGTGATACCTCCAACTTTGTTCTTTGTTCTTCTTTGTTCTTCTTCCTCAAAGGTGCCCCAGTTACTCAGGGTCTTTTGTACTTTTATTTTACTTTTTATTTATCTTTCTTAATTTAATTTTTTAAAAGTTTCTTTTCTTTTTTCTTTTAATATTTTATTTATTATTTCCAGAGAGAGGGGTAGGGAGAGAGGCAGAGAGGGAGAGAGACATCAATGTATGGTTGCCTTTCACCTGCCTCCAGCTACAGGCCTGGCTGGAGACCTGGCTTGCAACCTGGTTATATGCCCTGGCTGGGAATCATACCAGTGACCTTTGGGTTCACAGGCCAGTGGCTTTTCCACTCTGCCACCAGCCAGGGCACATAACTAGGTTGCAAGTCAGGTCTCCAACCAGATCCATGACTGGAAGCAGATGAGAAGCAACCATACATTGATGTCTCTCTCCCTCTCTGCCTCTCTCCCTACCCCTTTCTCTGAAAAGAATAAATAAAATCTGGAAAAAATATATGAAAACAAAATTACAAATCAATTTCACAATTAATATTCAAAAGTATAAGTTAAAATGTTAACAAATTAAATCATTCTGCACATTATGAAAGAAATATGAAACTGCAATAGTCAACTACAATTTATTCCAGATTGCAAAGATAGTTCAACATTGAAAAACCTTACTAATGTGATTGGTCTCATGTAGCAACGGAAAAATATAGCTGAGAGTAATTAATTGGAACTCTAAAAGAACAGTGTATCTATTGAAATTGCATACAATATTTTTCTCAACTTGAAAAACTTTGTAACATTTATTACATATACAAATATCAGATATTTAGACATTAAAATTAAAAAATTAAAATAAAAAATATATGTCAGTATCCAAATTTGATTTAAAATATATCTATGTAGATCTCTAACATCGTACTTTTAAAAGAAATTTCACGTAAGTGATTAGTCAGGAGATGTCTGCTTTTATTTCACACACTGTAAAGGTACACCTCCAACATTTAATCGTGGGTATCTCTAGCTGATAAAATTATATATTTTTGTATTTTCTTTTTTTAAAGATATTATTTATTATTTTTAGAGAGAGGAGAAGAGAGAGAGGCAGAGAGGGAGAGAGACATCAATGTATGGCTGCTTCTCACCTGCTTCCAGTCATGGACCTGGTTGGAGATCTGACCTGCAACCTAGTTATGTGCCCTGCCTGGGGAATCAAACCAGCGACCTTGGATTCACAGGCTGGCACCTTATCCACTTATCCAGCCAGGACTTATTTTTGTATTTACTTTTGTATTTACTTACTTTAACTCAATAGTAGTTTACATTTTAAAAAATCAGCAATATTTATTTTCATGTAAATATTAAAGTTACCAAGGGAAAATCTTGGTATGTTTTATTTATACTTATGAATATGCAATCATAATAATATATGTTGGTAGCTATTTATGTAACATACATGAAACATTAAATATAAATCAGAAGATTTTTTAAGACTTCTCAAAGATCTCTCATGATAATCAAGGAGGAATAATGTGGTTTGGGGAACAAGAACCAGAATAATTTGAATATTCCTTATGTGATGGGAGGCATGTTTATTTCTTTGCATTCTTCCTTTGAACCCTCTCTTGTACGTAACCTTAGTGGAGGGAGGTGCACTTTCTTCCATTTACCCACAGCATGCTTATTCAGCACAATGTTTCAGAAATTCTACCACCCTACTCACCAAGTCTTTGGTTGAGTTGAGCTGGGCTGTAAGTACCAGTGAGGTCAGAGGAACTGGAAAAAGCCATTGGAGAAAGCAGGGATGCTAATGGGTCATCACAGTTGTCTGAAACAAAAGGACAAAAAGAGTGCAAATTTTACCAGCCAGAGGTAATTCATAAAGATAGGAATCATGCTATTATCCACCATTAGTTATTAACCACCTGCTCTGAACAAGGGCACACTATTTATGTCAATGTCCTGTTTCATCTACTCTTCTCAACAACCTTGAAAAAGTTTCATTTCCTTAACAGTTGGAGGAACTAACATTCGGAGATGGAAAGTCTTGTCCAAGGTTACAACATGGGAAAATTGTGTATCCAGAATTCTCATCCATGTTTGTCTAATTCAAAAGTCCAAATATCCATCTATTCCTTGAATAAACTGCTCGAGCAAAGACTCAAGTTACAGCCATTGAGCTTATTCTGTAAGAAGGAAGATTACTAAAGGGAGAAACATTGTTTAACTTCCCTCTAATATTCAGGCCCTAAGGACTCTTATAATAGTTGTATCCAAAGGGACAATATAATTTAGAATATCTCGCTCCCAGTTGTGTGAAAGTCTTTTTGAAAATGAGTTTCTAGTTTAATAATTCATTTCTATTCCACAAAGTAATGGAGAATAGTTTTGATGTTGTATAATATTTAATATGGTATTCACTTCAGTAGTTACCCTTCCAGCTTTCCAGACACCTTCTAAGGTGTCTGGACTAGTTTCTTCTCTTGTCTTGGTGACTACAGGTAATCCATTCAAATGTACTAAGCTTTATTTCCACTATTATCTATCAGAATGAGTCATATCTGCCATATGCAGCCATGATTGATTTAAAAGATGGAGTATGAATAGATGGGAAAAACCCTTTAAGGAATAAAGCACAGAATGAGAACAAGAAGCAGTATGAATTGTCTGTTAATATCTGCTGCAATTGAAACCAACCATTTCAACAAATCTATTCCTGGAATTTTGTATCTATGTCACAAATAAAATCTAAGAATTGATGTCTCCAATAGCTCTTTCATACTAAAGACAGTATGAACACAGTGTAGCATATAGTTCTGTCTCATAGAAATGTACACCTGAAACCTATATGATCCTATTAACCAATTCCACCCCAATAAATGTAATAAAAAATAAAGGAGGAAATAAAAGCAAGTAAGAAAAGAAAAAGAAAACAAGCATTGTTTCCACATTAATATTTGTATGGCAATTTAAGTCAAGCACGTTATTTGATATTTTCAATTTGAAGCAATAGGAAAACTTTTGTTCTATAATATATATTTATAGTTGAACCTTAAAGGTCTTCTTTCCCATTAATTAAAAAATAAAGACATAAACAAGAATTCTGAGTAAACATGCTATTTATACAAATTCTTAGAAATTATTACTGACTCTTTAAGATGATTATATTTTAAATAACATGTTTGTTGGCAACATATATTTTTATTTATTATTATTAAAATACTAATGGAGCTAAATATGGTTCTAAAATTAAATTGCAACATTGTCTCAATTACCACAGTAAATTGTCTGTATACAGGGATTTGGAGCTTAAAAGACTAACTTGTATTTATATATGAGATAAAATTTCTCTTAACATTGCATAGTTGATGGCTTACTTTTTTAAAAAGACATAAAGCATGCATTTTGTCAAGTACCTACAGTGGTTCTCAGAAGTAACAACTCATACTTTTAGCTTCATTTATTTTTTCTCTTGATACTTATTATTTTACTTAGCAAACCACAAAATAAAATACTGTAATATGACCCTGAATTCTGATCATTTCCATTTTTACCATGAAATCCTAAGAGATAAATTACATTCTGATGAACAAACCAAGAAATATGGCTTTTTCAGTGAATTGTGGAAAGAAAGATACACTTCTATGCTGACATCATCTCCACCTGACTGCATCTTTGATCACAAGATTATGCTCTTTGATCACAAGGTTATGCTCTTTGCTGTGGGAAGATGAAATTAAAGTCACAGATATAGACCCTGAGCTTAAGAAGCCTATTATGTCCTTTCAGTCCTATATATTTTATAAAAGTACCTTATGTTTATGAATAATTATGCATAAAAATCCTTTTGCTTGGGATCAAGGAGTCATGACTCCTTCTTTCACTAGAAGCATGTTCTCATTTTACTTTTCTGTATTTCAGAGTTCTTAGCTGTAAATAACAGGGTTTATTGTTTACTTGTTCAACCAACAGATTTTCACTGAGCACATTCTAGGTATCAGGATTTCTGTCAGGCTTGAAAAATAATAAAAGCAATCATGGCAGATTCCTCTCTCATGGTAGAGCTGGACAGAGGGGTAAAGCAGGACCCGGAAGCAGACTGGTCCTATCTAGAGATTAACAAAGTCACTTGGATTATTTGTAGCCCTTTTAAATGATCCTGTTTATGATTTTAGGAAAGGTGTAATGTGGTCGAACTGATCTTCCCTTTAAAGTGGTTTGCTATGATAAGACCACAGTGAACCACAGTGAAGCACAGTGACAATCAATGAGCAGTGTTCTGTCCAGGATGTCAGCAGTCACTGCAACTGGCCAAGGGGAGAATAGCATTTCTGCTGTATGGATGGGGAACCCCAAAGTTGCATTTTCCATTTCATATTGTAGCCAGATCTAATTTGGGCTTTGAACCAAGTTGTTGTAACTATTTGGGCATTGTCTGTCTAAAAATCTTCAAATCCTCTCAGCCAAGGCACATAACCAGGTTGCAAGCCAGGTCTCCAGCCAGGTCTGTAGCTGGAGGCAGGTGAAAGGCAACCATACATTGATGTCTCTCTCTCTCTGTCTCTGCCTCTCTCCCTTCCCCTCTCTCTAAAAATAATAAATAAAATCTTTAAAAAAATAAAATAAATAAATAAATAAATAAAAAGCTTCAAATCCACAAAATAGTGGGAGGAATGCATCATAGGCAGAAATTGGTCAGTCTCCTACTTGACTCTCTTTGTAAGTTTAGTTCTTTCTTTCTTGGACTTTTAGGAACATCTGTACATGATGTGCTGCAATAAGCCCAGACTCAGTGGCTCTGAAATAGGCTTTTATAAATTGCTTTTACACAGATTATTTTCCCCTGTTGTACGTCAGGAGAATTTTTAAATTCTCAAACTAGAAATATTACGTTAAAATTACCTGGTTTATTATTTACTTAGTTATCTATTTAAATCTAGTTTATCAATGACCATATATTTTATTTTATTTTTTTCTATGTAACAAGCATCCATATATTCATACTTTATTTTTTCCTTAACTGAATTAGATTTTGCTAAGAGGTATTGCAAGTGACCTAATTTTCCCAGCTTAGGAAATGATTCCAATCTAAGAAAACTTAACCTGCAGTAATGTAGGTATAACAAAATACAAAACTATACATTATTTAGTAAGATCTACTTATAACAAGATTATTTTAAAGCATTTATAAGTTAAAGTTGGTCATTATCCATTCAGCTACCCTATGTCTTTTGATTGATGCATTTAATCCATTTACATTAAAGATCATTATTGATAGGGACTTATTCATTGTGATTTTTTTCTCTTTGTACCTATGTTCCTCTCTGTACCTCTCTGTTTCTTCATCTGCTTAAAGCAGACCCTTCAACATCTCCTGCACTGTGGGCTTGGTGAAGATGGAACTGGAAAATATTATGTTTGGTGAAATAAGCCAGTCAGTGAAAGACAAATACAGGACACTAATGAACAAAACAAACAAACAAACAAACAGACAAAAAAGAACCAGATACATAAATACAATGCATAGACCTTCAGTGGGCAGAAGAGAAGGGGAGTGGGGAGGAGTAGGCAAAGAAGGGGAGCAGTTTAGTCAAGGAATTAGCATGGAAGAGCCA
The DNA here is from genome assembly GCA_004026585.1 of Noctilio leporinus. Classification (NCBI taxonomy): domain Eukaryota; kingdom Metazoa; phylum Chordata; class Mammalia; order Chiroptera; family Noctilionidae; genus Noctilio; species Noctilio leporinus. The sequence continues at coordinate 72,658 of PVIW01006925.1, read as the reverse complement.
TGGACATGGACAACAAGTGGGATAGACTTTGGTGGGGGAGTGGGTGGGTGGGGAAGGAGACAGAGGGGAATAAAAAGGGGATGGATGTAATACAACCACAATAAAATTAAACTTAAATAAAATAAAATAGTAAAAAAGAAAAGAAAAAGAAAGAAAGAAAAAGTAGTGATAGAAAACTTCCTTAACTCGCTGAGAGAAAGTCATGCAAGTGCAGGAAGCACAGAAGGTCTCAAGAAAGATGAACCCAAGACCTATCATATTTAAAATGGAAAATTTCAAATACAAAAAAGGGAATCCTAAAAGCAGCAAGAGAGAAATATCTAATAACATCCAAGGAGGCTCCAATAAGGTTATCAGCTGATTTCTCAACAGAAAAACTACAACCCAGAAGGGAATGGCAAGAGATCTTCTAATCAATGAAAAACAAAGGCCTACAACAAGACTAATCTACCCAGAAAGGCTGTCATTCGAAATGGAAGGTGCAATACAGAGTTTCCCAGACAAAAGAAGGGTAAAATAATATATCTCCACCAAACCAGCATTGCAAGAGATGACCACATAATTTAATGAATGTTTCTTAAACATTCTCATATGTGAGTCATACAATGTACTAATTATTTGGGGAGTATAAATCATTGTGTTGATTGATTAATTTTTTTTTTACCATTGTGTACAGTGCATCATACCTAGTACTATGCGTATGTTCAGAATATCTTTGTTTTGAGTTAAAGGATAAAAGATACAAGTTCTATCATTTTGTTGTTGTATAGAACACTCTCTTGGATTTATACTTTTTTCTCTACTTTTCCCACTCACTACTTGATCTTAATTGAGGCTTTCTAAATATCATCTTATGTATGCATTCAGTTTACCACTGAGCTCTAGTCTCATAAAACCATTCTTTCTAAAATTCCACTTTCAATATGTTTTTTTCACCAAGACTTGCTAGGCATGTCTGCCTTAAATTTGGCTTGCAAAGGTGGCATCATGATGATAAATGAACAAAGAGTGACTTAATAGCACATAACACATTCAAGCTAAGCATAAGGCCAAGGTGCCATTGATAAGATGACATACTGATCTGTCACAAAGTGGCATCCGAAAAGCTAAGGTCAAAATAAGGGGTCTATTGTTAGGATTGACTTTGATCAGAGGCTGGGAACATGCCTCTCAAAACAATCACTCTTAGAGTCTAAACACAAAATTGTTAAAGATATTTAACCTTTAGGACCAAGAATGTTCCATCATAATTTAAGTGGATTAGCTAGAGCACGATAAATCTGTCAGGGAAGAAAACGTAAGATTCAATAATAGAAAATAATTTGAACCTTCTAGAATATGAGAAGCTGAGAGTGGTGGCTAAGTTACTTTAGAAGGTTTTAGAAGAAACCAATAAGAAAAGAAATAAGAAAAAATGTTAACAAATTTTTAAAAAGTGTTACCTATTTTAAAATTTTTCTTGAATTTAACATTTCTTCTATACAACCTTGTGCTCCTCTTCCCATACTCACCCATAAGCCTTATTACAAAGTGCAGTGTTGTTTTAGAATTTATTTGTTTTTTAAACAAAACTAAAGAATATAAAAGAATAAGATATGAATGAGCTATATAGAAGAAAAAATTTTAATTAAAAATAGAACTGTGTTTTTTTTTTACTTTAAAAAGCACATTGTTTTAAATAATTGTGCATGAAATATTAAAATTAAGAATAGGAGACAAATGAATAATTCTAAAAACAGTGCTTCTGTCAGTCCAGTGCTCATAGGGCTGAGACTTTCCTTTGTAATGCTGTGATTCCTTTGAAGTGCTGTGTCTTCCCTGGTAGTTTTTTTGTTTGCTTATTTTTTTAAAGATTTTATTCATTTATTTTAGACAGAGGTAGACAGGGAGAGAGACATCAATGTATGGTTGCCTTTCACCTGCCTCCAGCTACAGATCTGGCTAGAGACCTGGCTTGCAACCTGGTTATGTGTGCCATAGCTGGGAATTGAACCAGTGACTTTTGGGTTCACAGGCCAGCACCTTATCCACTGTGCCACCAGCCAGGGTCTTTTCTTTTTTTAAGATAAACTTTCAATAGCTAATCATGATCCTACATTGACTGATACTAGATTACGCAGAAAATCCTGGTTTCTCACAAGACCATGATCTTAAAGTACAGCTCAATTAATTCATATACATTCATAAAACTCTCATCAAGTTGAATGAATCTAGGCATAGAGTTCCTAAAGGAAACATTAAAATTTCTGTGTATCATTAAAAATGTTCATTGGAATTTAGGAAAAAAAAATGGCTGATTAAAAAGATAGCAATGAGTTGGGGACTGGCCGATAGCATTGAGCTCAATACCAACAATTTATAAGTGAATGAGATAAACATGCACTGATAATTTGCACAAATGCTGACCTTTATTGGTTTTGTAGATGAAAAAATAATGCCACCCCAGAGACAGAATTAGTAGTCCTTCAAAATTCTGATCTGACTCGTGGTGTGTGTTGAGACTAGTATATTTGGAAAGAGCTCAAACATTGAGTTCTAGCCCAGTGTGAATTCAGATCTTGACTCTGAAGCTTACTAATTATATGTCCTTGGATGTTATTTAATCTCAACCTTCTCTATGTATAATAGGGATAATAACTATTTATAGGCTTGTTATGAGAATAAAAAGACAATACATTAAAAATATGTGGCCCAGTGATTGGCACATAACTGGACAAATGTTAATTTTCTTCTTTTTCTATCATTCTTTTTCTTCGATTCAAGCTCATCACCTCAAGTTCCAGCTATTGCCTTTGAAAAGTGGCATTTCTTGTATCTTCTACTATGTCTTCTAGGCTTTACCCATGTGAATGGTTTTAAGATTGTTTCTTTATCAGCTGTTCTGGGTTCATAGGATAACTCTGTGCCAAGAGGTATCCTGATTATGCATTACTTCAGCTCCAAGACTAAACACAAAACTCTATGTTTTATCACATTTCTTTCTTGTACTCAATAAACAGTTCAAATGAACAGTGTTCCAGGCATCATGTGATCTGATCCATAGATGGGTTAATCTTAAGAGGAATAGAAATACAGCTTTTATATAGCATTGTAAGAATTTAGGTTGTAGAAGCCCTGGCTGGTGGCTCAGTGGATAAGTGCTGGCCTGTAAACCCAAAGGTTACTGGTTTGATTCCTCAGCCAGGGCACATAACCAGGTTGCAAGCCAAGTCTCCAACAACCAGGTCCGTAGCTGAAGGCAGCTGAAAGGCAACCATACATTGTTGTTTCTCTCCCTCTTTGCCTCTCTCCCTGCCCTTCTCTCTAAAAATAATAAATAAAACTTTAAAAACAAGAAAGAAATTAGCCTGTAGAAAAAGTTTAGATTTCTTTCCAGTCTTTATATTCTATTTATTTATTGAAAATTTGACATTTAAAACAGGGCCTGCCATATTTGTGTTTTTTGATTATAACAATAATAAGTTGAAAAACCCTGCTTTGTAATGACAGTTACATCAATTTCTATTTTTAGGAAGTTTTATCTGATTTCAGCATGGACAAAGGGGCATGCAGATGTATGAGTAAGTTTCTGTGAGTAAGGATGGGGAGAGTTGTGAGGTTAAAGATTAGTGAAAGGAAGACTCAATCAAGACCTTTAGAAATAATAAAGGAAAAAATAAAGACATAAACTAAAAATATGGCAATTGGAATTGGAGAGAAGGTAAGGAGATTTGGTTATATTATGTAAAAATCAGAATTGCCAGGTGAATTAAAAGGGAGGTAATAATGGAAAATCACCTCAAAGTTTCTAGTTTTAGTAAGCTTTAATATGTTATGCTAGAGACATGAGAAACTCACAAATCATTTTTTATTGAAAAATTTAAATCAAGCAAAACAGAAATGATGAATGCCCCAGATGAAAATGATTTATAGATTACAGTTACTGTTCCTCATACTCCTTTTAGATAAATATGAGTGTTATCATGGGATTAAAAACTGTACATGAAAATATATAAGATGGTAGGTTGTACAGTATTACAAACTGATAAATTCTTAATAGCCCAAAGAGAGGTGTACTATGTATAATACTAGTACATGTTATATCCAGGAATAAAGAAACATTTCAAAGACCTGAGCTGAGTAGTTCCCCATGCCTTCAGAAAAAATGTCTAGTTCCTTGCTTCTATATGTTCCTTCATGGTTAGGTGTTGTGTGATTTTATCTTATGATATTCCTTATTTCTTCATCTATGCTGAGAATTATCAATTATTGGCAGTCTTCTGGACATACTGAGTCACCGGCCTGGGCCCAACCATGTTTGACAGTATTGTGAATGGCTCCTGCACCCCCTTCCTGCCCACCCATCAACTCTTATTCATTGCACAGGATGCAGATGCTTCTAGAAGGATGCCTTATCTCTCCTGGAAGCAATTGCTTCCACCTTTGAGGTCTTTTATGTTTATTCTCCACTCCACTAGGAGGACCTGGTACCAGGAAGGGCCTTGCTTTGAGGATGTTATCGCATATGAGATCTCCACATCCCTGAGAGCTAGAACCATGTCTTACTTCCAATCTTCATTGCCTTTCTCAATCTAGTTAGGCAATAATGATCAAAGTAGCAATTTAGAAAAATGAAGAACAGTTTTTAAATTGGGATTAAAATCTGAGTAGAAATTCGGCAGCTTTCCAAAATTAAAAATGTCTGGGAATCTGTAATGAGATTAATTTACTCAAATTACACAGGAGAGTGAAATCAAGACTTGATAATCAGTATTTTTATACATGTGGGGTTTTTTTTCCCCAAATACCTACTCTATTGATCTTTAGAAAAAGCATCTCAGCAGCCAGGGCAGCCATGATGGTGACCATGTTCTGAGAGGACAAAGAACATAGTTATTCATGTTTGCCTGGGGAGGCAAAATCATCTGCTCTTTGAAATGCTTGCTGTAGCCTCAAAAACCCCTCACTCTGCAGGTGGGAAAAAAAAGCAATGCTCTGAGGGTGTCAGGGATAAACCTGGAAATATGGGGCAACCTGGCTGTGCAAAACCAGTGTGATACAGAATGAAAAGGTCTCAGCTGTGGGTGCCATCACTCTGCTTGGACATTCAATTGTTCTAATGAGTGACTTGGCAAATTTAGGAAAATCCATTCCTGCTCTGGGCTACGGTTTCCATCCCTGGAAAATGGGGCTGGTGATGCCTGTTGTCTACAGGGTACATTGACAAATGAGGATTATTATAAACCACCAATAAAAAGAATGGTGCTTGGCACACAGAGAGTGCTCAATTAATGGTAACTACAGCATTAAATTTATCCAATAGGTCTCTAAAGATTTTTAAGTAATAAATTATGTTTAGAAAATATAAGAATTGAATATTAAAATTGTCAAATGAAACACATTCAGGCCCCTCAATTTTTAATGATTCTTAAAGATCAGCCCCCTTCATATTTCACTAGGTTTCTCTGGGTCTGGTTATCATGTTTTGGAAGGGGAATTAGGCATGGGTGGGCCCACTAAACAGCTAGTTACCTTTAATTGATGATTGATGACTCTGCCTTATATGTTATTCTCTTCTAAAAAGACTATCCTCACTGGAAGGGAGGGGATAAGCAAAGTGCAGGCCATATCCCAAATTTTACATATTTTTTGGCATTCTTTTTGTATGCTATTAGTCATTTATATTTTATCCAAGAAAAGTCACTAGAAAGAAGACCTAAGCTTATTTCATGCACATAAATATTACTTATTATTTTACTATATATAAAATAATATTTGTTTATATTGATTATTCGTAGATCCTCAGATTAATAAATTTCAGCTTTGGAAATGCTAACTCTTAAATAATTCAATAAAAATCCTGGGTATAATTTACTGGATCAAACTGTATTGTGCTATTTGTTAGAGTCCATGCACTAGAGAATGTTTGCTCCTCAGAAGGAGGAGGAAGGGCTAAGTTCCAACAGACGATCCATTCCACCCATTGTTTGTGTGGTCCAGAGAGCTTTTCCATCTGACATCAAATATGATCCTGCAGGACTCTATAAAATGATCTAGCAGGCAATACACTATAATGATTTTTTGAGACATTTCAGGCCTTTAGATAATGATTTTTTGGGGACAAGCTAAAAATAAAAACTAGTTCCAGGCAAAATGCTTCAGCATGTTCTATTTTCTCTTGTAAAATGCTCTTCTTGCTTATCCTGAATTGTAAGTGTGATTCTTAAGCAAATGTTGGCTGTAGTTATGAAGACATAAAATGTTTTAAGTATTATATGGACATGCCCAGGTATTTGGTGCTGTAATTTAAAAGTATCAATAAAGTCTGAGATGTATTTAGAGTTTCCAAATCTGTCATGGTCAGATAAGTTCAATTCCCATTTTTCCCATACCCAATCCTTGAAATTATATAGGAACAGATTAAACATAACAGGAAAATACATTGTATTGTGATCACTAAATATCTCCCATTTTGGAGGAAATCTTTAGCAATCAAATGTTATAAGGAAAGACACACTGAAAAGTCATTATTACCCTGGGGAAATTTCATTTCATTGCTGAAGACAGAAGTGGTATATTTCAAAACTGTGAGCAAAGATTAATGGAGATGAAGGGAGTGGTAAGTGCGTGTGAAGCAAGACATTTAAATTTAATGTCATTGCAAAACATGAGAAGTCATCATTTCAAGTTTCAATAACCTCAAACTGAAATGCAGTCATTGTTATATTGCTATATTTCTTCATTTTTTCTTCCTAACATTGTACTTTGAAAGTTGAATAGGCCTGTCAAGGAGTTGGTTTGAAAGTTGAGGGTTCTTTCTCTGAACAAGGTTAAGTTTAACTTTAATGACAACACAGCTTGGAAATCTCCTGCAAAGTATTTCCTCTGGGTAAGAAGGGACAGGATTTTGTTTCTTTGTCAGCTTTAGCACTACTTCAAGTGGTTCTGAGACAAGACTTGAGAGAGAAAAGGCAGAATGAAGAAAATAGATCCTTTAATGCATTGCATTAGTTTGAGAGCTTGAAACAGGATTTTTCAAGTACATTTTGATGAACTGGGTCACAGAGTTCAGCTCTTTATATAACATGCTAGGAAGGTACTGTTAAGTGCATGAGGAAACTATGAATGCATGCTATGGATGGTAAATATTACATTTGCCAGAAAGTTGGACTGAATCTACATGAATACTGATAAGTTTAAAATATATAGTAATTTGCTCATGGTTGATATCTATTGGTATTTGGACAAGGTTGTATCTTTCCTGCTTGGTGTGTGCCTTCAAAAGAGGTGGACCTGATAGAATTCCTCCTCTAGTTATCTCTCTGTAATACCTCACCCCATTCCAGAATCTTTGTGTCTTCTGCTATTTAGGATGGCCCAGATACCTTAACTTTATTGAGGACATGAATCACAAGGGTATCTTAATAGAATGCATTGTCCTATTCAGGACCAGGCTCCCAAATCTTCCATTTGCTAGCCAGAGAGCCACACTTGGATCAGCAAAGACTTATAACACTAGTGGCTTTTCTTAGCTTTCTCTCAATTTACTATTTCATGTAACTGCCCCCATTGGCTCTACTCAGATCTATGAAATCTTAAATAACCCTGTGGGAAGACACAGTTAGAGGTTGACAAAGCTGCCCCAGCCCCATGATGGAGGAGAAAGGAATCACAGACAAGGGTACAGGAAGATTATCAATGAGGGCATTCTATAGACAAAGTTTCCATTCCTATCACAAAGTGTATTGCAGTGTGGGCCATATATACTCTGTTCTATTTGTTAAAATTGTTAACATTACAATAGCACATAGTATTTATTGAATTTAGACAAAGGGCCAGTGTGTCAGGTAATTTACATTAAATTAACTACTTAACTCCTCCTAAAACTAATTATGAGGTAGCCATTATTATTCTGGGTTTATAAGGACAGTTTAAGTAAGTTGCCCAAAAATCACAGAGCTGGGTTTGGCTCTCAATCTGTCCAGTGTCTATTAGCTTAACTACCTAATTACTATTCTGCAGAACTGATCTAGAACACTTTTGCCCATTCTATGAATTTGCTCACAATCTCAACAAATCTTGCAATCTTGGAAAATTTAGACAAAATGCAAGTGATTTCTACATATCCTCTGCCAATCACTATTACAAATTGTATAGAGCTATATTAAAAAAAAAAAAAAAAAAAAAAAAAAAAAAAAAAAAAAAAAAAAAAAAAAAAAAAAAAAAAAAAACTTTAAATTACCAAGAAGGGGCTAAATGTCCACTAGTAAATTTCCAAAGGAAATCTTATTCAAACCCTTTTTGGAGGTTTGATACCTGGGATTTGGAATTATTCTGAATGCACACACATGACTATATCTCCAGGACCTACAGAGCCATCATGACACAACAGATGAGGTAAAAGCACTTAGGTCCCCTTTATTTCCTTTGATTCTTTTTGTTGTTGTTGTTTTTTAAAGATTTTGTTTCATTATTTTCAGAAAGAGGGGAAGGGAGAGAGGCAGAGAGGGAGAGAGACATCAATGTGTGGTTGCTTTTCACCTGCCTCCAGTCACAGACCTGACTGGAGACCTGGTTTGCAACCTTGTTATGTGCCCGGCTGGGGAATCGAACCTGTGACCTTTGGGTTCGCAGGCCGACGCCTTATCCACTGTACTACCAGCGAGGGCTTATTTCCTTTGATTCTTAAGCTGCAAGTGGTTAGTTTCACCTTCCTGAAGTCCTGAAGTGTGAAATTTCATCTCCTGCAAGACTGCAGATGTAAGTCTTCCTTGTCTTGCTGAACAAGGGTTAAATAAGACTGTAGAGGCACCCACAGGCATATTCTCATAAGATGACAATGTTATTAATCCTGAATTGAGGTGGAAGACATAAAAATTCATTTTTATTATTCATATCTTCCACTTAATTGATAAATAATACTTTATATACTCTCAATAAAAATTACCTTAGAAGGACAAAACATATATAGTATGCAAATGAAAGTAAATAAATTATTTGGAACTGGTTGAGGAACATGGGACACTAAATAATTGCCATGTATTCAGAACCCCTATCATTACAGAAGGTATGTGAATATCACATGTCTCCTTGCCAAATGATGTTAGGAAAAGAGCTGGGGCTGAATCTCTAAGAAAATCCAACATTGACCTCCAGGTTTGGAACAAGGGAAGGACTAAAACAGATGACAGTGCCTGCATATTATAGGATTTTTGAGACTAAGGCATTGTGAATGACACTGTATGACTTTTGACCATCAATGGTGAATTTCCTTTGCATCTTACTCATTTTCTAATTAATTACTTATTTTATTAACATTACCATTTGTTTTCATTACTCTCTATGAAGAATTTTGTGAGTATTTTATAGTGGGAACAGAAATGCTTTCTAGGTGCTTAGTGGTTCAAGACTATACACTGGTAGTATTTCCATAAAAAAAATGTTACACTCCCATATTAGCATGCATCTCTCTGTCAGTGTATGTGGGTTAATGAGTATGTTATCTTTGCCTGGAAATAAGGAAAACAATGTAAATGAGGACCTGCTCCTCATACAAACTATCAATAAATCTTCTATGACAAGAGTGCTGCTGTGTGTCCATATCATTTTTTAACTTAAGTTCCTCACCCTGTCTTCCCAGATATCTTTGTTGTAACATGAGAAAACTAAGGCTGATGAAGTTTAAATAATTCACCTACGATATGGGAGATACAAGATAAGAATCCCAAACCAATTTCACTTTATTTCTTTTAACAAAGGTAACATCCTATTCTCTTCCTACCTCTCAATGGACAGGGTTTTCCTTTAAGGCAAAACACCATTGTTTATTAGTGCTAATATCTTGAGCAATGTAAACATGTTGCTTACCACTTGTCTTCTCCCTTTCGGTATTTTTCAAATCATTATTTCCTGATCAAGAAAAAGTTTAGCTATTATTGTCTAGTATAATTTAGTTTTTCAAAAGTAGGGCACTAAAATGACTTAGCACAAAGTCCTTTGACTCCCTGCCACAACTGTGTACATCAGCAAATCAGAGGCTCACATTTCATGGTAACTGACAGTGGGCATTTTGGCTGCACTTTGCACGGTATCACAGCTCTTAAAAAGTCATGAACATACTGAGATTTCTTACACAAAACTGTAGTCTGTGTGTCCTTGTTTAGAAACCAGAAATTGATCCTAAGTACAGAATCTTGAGCTAATGATATTTCTTACTTCTAGTTTCAATTTCATCATTTTTCTCTTCCCTCCCTCCCACCCGTTTAATAACTAGCAGGATAGAGTTGGCACAACTGAGATGATGGAGAGGCTTACAGGTAGAGAGTGTTGTGAAGTTTGGTTCTGACAGTTCAGACAGCTGAAATGTCTATTAACATCAATATCAGGCTGGGTGCCAGCAGGAAGCAGATGGTACTCACAAACACCAGAAGAGAATGTTAAAAAAAAAAAAAAAAAAAAAGGACTAACCTCAAAGTGTGGGGAAGCTGAGAGAAAGCCCACAGAGGATGGCAAAGACCTATGGACCAGGCACCATGGGCAGAGGTCAGCTCTGATGGTGTGCAGGGATGGGTGAGGAGCCGAGGCTGCAAAGGGAAGCTGGAGATGGAAGAGAGGGCAGAGGGGAAGCCTTTTCTAAGGCCAACCAGCCAACTCAGTAGCAGGGGCAGGAAGGGCATGTGCAGCACACATTCTGACCTCACCCTCTCCAGGAATGGTGTGTGCTCCTCATGTCTCCCATGGATAGAACCCACCAGCACACAGATGAGGTAAAAGCAGTAAACCAGCTTTGAGAAAGTAAACCAGCTTTGAGAAAGTAAACCAGCTGTGGAAGCCTGAGCTCCCAGGGCCAGAGCAGGGGAAGGGCAGAAAGTGGGTCTGCAGAGCCAACAGAAAGTGTCCCATTCAACACTTCCACTACTTTTCATGGTGATGAAACAACATCCCAGATTCTGCAGCACAGGTCATCTACCCAGTCCCGGGAAGGTCCCAACTGAAACTACTCAAAGACTGCAGGTCCTTAAAGCATCCAAAGGAAGGGGATTTTGTGATCTCCCTTGTGTTGTTTCATGTAACTCATGTTAAAATTCATCTGTATGCCCTGACTGCGTAGCTCTTTTGGTTAGAGTGTCCTACTGATATGCCAAGGATGTGGTTTTAATCCCCATTCAGGACACATATAAGAAGCAACCAATGAGAATGCATAAATAAGTAGAGCAAAAAATCAGTGTTTCTCTCTATATATAAAATTTTTTTTAATTAAAAATTCAAAAATTCATCAGTGGCTCCTCATATTAAAAAAATAATAATAATGTTCAACTTGTTAGCAGATTAACTATGGTCCTACTTACCTCTTTGGCCTGATTTCTGTTTTCTCCCTTTTTTAATCAGTCACGTCAAACTTTAAATTATCTGAATGGACCAGTTCTTTTATATGCACTGGATATGGAACACTGTTTATCTTCCTAAATGTCTCTGCCATCCCCTGCAACAGAATGTCTCCTCATTATCCTGAGGAGGCATTGTTTTCTTACCCAGGATATTCAATATTTCAGGCAAATGTAAGAGCAAAGAGAGGGGCATCCGTACAAGTTAACTAAAGACCAGTGGACTGAGAGTCAATAGCCAAAACAATGCTGTGTGAGCTTGGGGATTGTCCTTCCCTTTCCCCATCTAACCCCCAATCCCTGGGGAATGGTTCAAGCCCTCCAAGGCAGGCCAGACAGTATCATGTTTTCTCTGTGATCCTTCTCTAGTCTAGGATTGCCTATATCACCTAACCTATTTTTAACTATAAGTTAATGAAAGTAGCACCCACATCTTCATCTTGTTTTCCAGGACAGATTTTGTGTATTATGAGCATCATTTTTGTTGAATGAATGCATGCATAGTGAACATGCATCCTTTTTTTTTTCATGTAGTTCACCCATTAGTTCCTTTCAGAGAGCATAATTCTGTTACCTTATATGAGATCTGTCCAGAAAGTGTCAACAATGTCAATATAATTAAAACTGTTTGCACAGCCAATATGTCCTCACCCTTGAAGATAACCTAAACCTTTTCTCTTCCAGGTAATGTCACCTGAAGTGTCTTCAAATATCAAGGCATCCAAGGGAACTATGTGATGCTGGCATTTTTTTTTTTTAATTTTCATTATAAAATATGAGGGTTTTACTTCAGTTGTGACCTTTCAGTGTCTGAACAATGACACATTTCTTCTGCTAGTTTCACAATTATTTTTTAATCTATAAACCAGGGTTATTCTTTCAATATTGTAAAGGAAGTGTGGCGTGACTTAGATAATTTTATTTACGGAGACATAATTATTTATTTGAATAATCAGATGTTAGAGGGGTAAGAACTAGGACAAGTTCTGTGTCCAATTTTGACTATAAAACATATAGATTTAACAGTATACATGATCTTATAGTACACATCTGGATATATCAAAACATTTTATTCTGAATAAACTATGTGAGGTAATACCACTGATTTATAAGTACTAAAATATACTATCTTCCTTATTTATTTGGGTTCAGAAATAATATAAGAGGTGATTATTTTTGATGAAAGAAAATTTAAAGCTACAGATTTTTTTGTCTTTATAAGTATGATTATTCTTCGTTTTTCCCCCTTGCCCAAGGATATGCTAGAGAGAGGAAGAGAAACATTGTTGGGAGAGAGAAACATCAAAAAATTGCTTCTTATATCTACCCTGACTAGAGATCAAACCCTTAACCTAAGCATGTACCCTGACTAGGAACTGAACCTGCAACCTTTCGTTTATGGAACAATGCTTCATTCCACTGAAACACACCAGCCAGGGCTGATTAGTCACTTTAAATTAGCCATGTAATCTATGTTGATTACCATTGTAACTTAAAAATGTAATGTAGGGAAAACAACTACTCTTCAGAGTAATACTTAATATTAAGAAAATTGCCTCAAATTATTAGATTGATTTCAATAAGTCCAGAAACTAGTTTCTCAGTAATGACTTATCTCTAGATTCTAATAAAATCAGGGTACTTCAAGCTGAAAACAGTTATTATTCTTATTACTAATTATACTTCATTGCTACCATAAGCCAGATTTCCCTCAAGAAATCTGTCAGTCAATATCAAAATTTGCCAAAAATATGGTTTTCATAAATAATACACAATAAACTTTCTTTTGAAGCATTTCACCATTTTAAGGAAAGTGGAACATAGAATAAATTATTAGTATGTATTCAAAAAATCCTGTTTTACATCTTGCTTTGCCTATAACAAGTCTCATGATATCAGCCACATTATCTTACTTTTTGCTATATTTATGTTGGTGAAACAACACTTGGGCTATGAATCTGTGATCTTTTGCTTTGAAATTGGGGAAAATGTCTAAACATTAAAATGATTGTGTGAACTTAATTATTTTAAATAAAATAATCATTTCATGAGCTGTATTTCCTGGGCTTTGTATGGTTATAAATCATGGGTGGAGTAGAATAAGTTGAGTCCTGTGTCTCTGATTTGTGTAAGATGATGGGGGTGAAAGTGGGCAATGAAGGCTAGAGAAGGTCTTGGTTTGGGATTGCTGATATGAGATGAAAACATTTAAATGTTCTCAATATATTGATTGGTGCTATTTCTGTGGTTCTGTAATTGATCATAAATTAGATGATTTTTTTAAAAAATGTCAAGGCTTAGAAGTATATTTAGGAAAGATTTGTTGGCAAAACAAGCACGCAAATGAAAGAAGCATATATGGAAATATGAAAGTTTAAAAACCCAGAAGGGTGAGCATACCCTGATATGCATAGAAAAGACAGTTCATGGAATCCTGATCCTCAGAGGCCTTCCCCACATACCAAAATAATGTATGTATGTATATCTGTGTGTGTATATATCTATATCTATATCTATATATATATGTGTGTGTGTGTGTGTGTGTGTGTATATATGATGAAACAGATCTGAGAGTCAGAAAACTCAGGTGCAATTTGTTGTTTTCTTTTGAGCACACTATTTCTTCAAATACACCAACACCACCACTACCATCATCACTACCAACTACAAAAAACACAATTAAAAAGCTATGTATCTAACCTTTTGAGTTCCAATAAAATGTCAAGTCTGTATCATTAATATTCAATAGATGAAATGCAATCAATCTGAGTTTGAAGGATGAAAAAATATCACCTTAAGTGGTATCATTCCAAAGCTTGAGAAGATTTGAAAGATTGATGCCAAGAAATACAACATAGTCAATCATTTCTACAAATGAGGGAAGTAGGAGAAGATACTTAAAGTTCTGGCAGATATGAAATATGTGTGTGTGTGTGTGCACATGTGTGTATATATATGTATATACTGTATATGTATGATGCTATTGCCAAATATATTATTAGATATCATATGATATTGTTAATGAAAAAGGTACCTGTAATCACAGCCTTATTTTTGCTTTAATGAGGTAGAAGAAGATTCAGAGAAGTGAATATTGTATAGAAATTTTCCATTTTCATAACTCTTTCTAGGACTCTAAGTGCCTTGATTGAGTTTTTTCTCTTGTCATATACCTTTTTTTTAAAAAAGCTAAATATAGTTAGTGTACAATATTATATTAGTTATATTGGTTTTAGCTATAAAGTACAGTGACTTAACATTTCTATACCTTGCAACACTATCACTACCTAGTAATCATCTGTAACTATGTAACTATGTAAAATTATCACAAAATCATTGACTGTGTTCCCCTTCATACTTGCACTACCACATACCACACCCATCTACTAACCAGCACTTTGATTCCTGTTTTTATCAGTCTGGTTTTATTTTGTTTATTCATTTGAGGTTTTTTAATGTGTGTTTTTCTTTTTATTTTTATAGAATTTACATATATGCAAGACCACACGGTATTTGTCTTAATTTGTTTTGACTTATTTCACTTAGCATAAAACCTTCTAGGTCTATACATGCAACATATTTTAAAATTATTTTATATACTAGGAATCAGTTATTTGTAAGTCTAGAATATTTCTGACTTTAAAGTTAGGGTAATTGACCCAATAAGTGCTCCATGGTGCAAGTGTTGGTGGTTTTCAGCTCACAAATGGAAAAAGCACATTATCTGAAATTACACTCATCCCTTCCTCCCTAATAGACATTTTCTTGTTGGTTATCATTACCATTGTGTTTAACTTGAAAAACTGTTACTATTAGACTACTTCTTCCATTGCTATCAATTATTAGCTTAACATTGGCTCATATCATATGACCACCCAGTTTAGGCCACCAAAGCAATAACTTCTTTAAATAACACACATTATGGACTAAGAGGGAAATCTCACCTGTAAGAGTACTACTCAAAAGTGTTTAGCAAAACATATGAATCTTATAATTTTTAATTCAAGAATAAAGGTTTTGAGGCCCTGGCTGGTGGCACAGTGGATAAGGTGCCGGCCTGTGAACACAAAAGTTGCTGGTTCGACTCCCCAGCTAGGGACATAACCAGGTTGCAAGCCAGATCTCCAGCCAGATCTGTAGCTGGAGGAAGGTGAAAGGCAACCGTACATTGATGTCTCTTTCTCTCTTACTCCTTTTCCCTCTCTCTACAAACAATAAATAAAATCTTTTTAAAAAATTAAGGTTTTGTATCTTCTTTTTCCTTTGGGCCAAGTCCTCTATCGTAACGTCAAGTAAATAGCCAATTTGATATATATTTTAATTTTTCAGATGAAGAAAAACATTAGTGATGTTAAAAGATGTTCAAAATCTATAATAAAGGCAAATGGAAAGCCTTG
Organism: Noctilio leporinus; assembly: GCA_004026585.1. NCBI lineage: Eukaryota > Metazoa > Chordata > Mammalia > Chiroptera > Noctilionidae > Noctilio > Noctilio leporinus. Next base: position 56,898 of record PVIW01006925.1, on the reverse strand, counting down.
TATGGAATTGTTACCAGTTCTCTGTAGTGCTTTCATAGGGCATTTGTTGAGGGTCAGCTCAGTCTCCTGTACTTTCACCCACTATGTACTTTAGATGAGTTCATCATCACACATACTTAGAATGGTAATCCTGTGACCCTACAAGGTATTTTGGAATTTATTAGCAACCTAATGACAAATGCCCTGCCAATTCATATAATATAGACCTCTGTCCAGCCTTTAAATACAAACAAAATAAATTTAAGGTCTTTTTAATTTTTTCTTTCAAAAATAGGGCTTTTTTCCCCTGGGTTAATCAAAGTTATGTTGATAAGATTATGTTAAAGTATGAATTCCCAGTGCTCTCTTCCTCACTAGTCACATTTATGCTCTTTCACATATATGATCTCCTATGAACTCAATAACTTTCAAGGTGACTGTGAAAACCACACCACTGCAGCTGAAGTCATTGAGTCTCAGGGTAGTTCAGTGACCTGCACATGGTCAAGTAACTAGGAAACTACAGGAAAGATGTGTGAGGACCCCTCCAAGCTGCTCAGCAATGGCTCCGGGCATCACCCTGACTAACTAGGCCCATATAAAGACTGGAATGAAGATGTTCAGCAATGTAAAATATTCAGTGTATTACATACTTAACTAATTTATTTTGCTTATTTACCTCCACTAGTATTTAAGCTCCACAAGTTTAGAGAGTCCTTTGTGGTTTACTGTTACCTGCACAGCTGCTCAACAAATATTTTCTCTATGAACAACAATAAATAAAATTAAAATGATAATTTATAAATATCTAGAGGATGCACATTATTAGAATATGCACTTCTTAAATATTTTGCTTAATGTCAGTTTGATTGCTTAACAGAAGGAAACATTAAGGAACTCAGGGAAAGATTAACCTCAAAATACTGAAACCCCATTATAGCTTTGAGCTCAATCATCTAGGCTGGATTTGAGGCATCCATATGTAAAATTCCTTAGGTCATTAGGCCATGAGTAAGTTCATTCTTTATGACAGCAGAGGGTCCAAAACATGACAGGTGACACTTTTAAATTCTGGTTAGTGTTGAAATTATATTCTCACTCCTTTTCATTTTTTCTTTTTAATTTTGAAAATATTTATTTTAATTACTTTCTTTAGTTTTAAGAAGCTTTGATTTCCAAATTTCCCCAAGGATCTTTAAACTGATAAGAACAGATACTACTACACTTGATCATAGCCAAAAGGCCAAGAAATGATCCTCAAGGATCTTTTAAGAACACTGATGTAGCTGACTCATTAATTTCTTTACCACTTCTTTTCATTCTTTCTTCTTCTCTCCTTCAGGATCTGTTGTTTACTACACTGGATTAGAAATATATTTTCTTCTCAAGTGAAGAGTCTAAGGGCAATGCTCCTGGAAAGAGAAGCTGCCAGGAAAGCTTCTGTGCATTGGATCTCCCAACTCCCAAAACTACCTCTCCTCTGCTGAAAGTGGACTCATAAGATCAGACACCAGGAAAATAATGAGATCATAGTATTTTACTTAATATCACACAGTTCTCTTCTTTCTATGCTTCTCCCTATTCCCTAATCAGGTATTCAGTGACCTTCACCTCTCTAATGTAATCTCAGAGGATGGTTGCAGTGCTGAGTTAATGTTTCCTTTTTCACTGCATTATTAGCATTTAACCTTATCTCATTGTAAAAAAATCAAATCTTATACCTTGTTAAAGAATTGCAAGCATTAGAGAACTGATAAAGGAGATTAACTTTAAGCAAGGCCAATTCAAATCAGGTAAATGATTCAATGATTGTTGTGAACTTGCCACAGGCCAAACATCCTGATAAAAGCTATGAACTTAAAAATGCAGGATCCTCAGACTTTACACCCAGAAAGTTTCTGGTTGGACAACTCACCAACCTGTGTTTGTACATTTTGATGTTGAAAGCATATCACACATACTTTCCTCTCATTCTTCCTACTATATCAAATTTATTGCATTGCTTCAAAATGTAGAATTCCACCAGAGCCTCTACTACTGCTCTTCTCCATTCCTGCATCTAACCTTTGGAAGCAGAAATACCTTTATTTAAATTCTGACTCTTCCACTTTTAGTTGAAAATCCTAGAGCATCCTAGTAAAATAATATATATTTACTTAAGTTATGTATTAAAGATAATATTTATTGTAATGTGCTGTCAAGAGAAGTAAAAAAAAGAACAGCCCTGGCTGGTAGCACAGTGGATAAGGCGCCGGCCTGCGAACCCAAAGGTTGCAGGTTCGATTCCCCAGCCAGGGCACATAACCAGGTGGCAAACCAGGCCTCCAGTCAGGTCTGTGACTGGAGACAGGTGAAACGCAACCATACATAAAAAAAAAAAAAAAAAAGAACAAAAAACAGAAACCATGATCACATCTGTGAAACACAGTTGCTAGCAATACTTGCCAATCTCTCTCTTTCACTTTTGTTCTTCCATATTACTCCATTGTATATGAAGAACTTTGGAGAAAGGAGGAGGGTTAGAAGAAAGTAAGAAACTATTATTATATTTAATTTCTCATAAAATCTGATAACCTTGGTGCTTTAATTTTATTGCTACTACTGGTCTGGTAAACGTGAAGCCCTAATCTCACAGTTCCCATTTCTTCCTTCTCCAAAAACAATGTTTGCCTTCAATGAAAACACACTTAAAGTACAAACTCAATGAATTGTCTGCTTCTGAATTTGTACTTCATTTTCATTAATTTTCCCAGTTTAATGACAGAAAGATTGTACTATCTGATGCAAGAAAGGCAAAGAAGTGATATGACTGAAATTGGACTTTTCAGGAGGACTTTAATGATTCTGAAAGAACATAGAGCTTATTTAACTTAGCACTGCCATATGTGAAGTATGGTAAATATGTGCACCTCCAGAGAACCTCCAGAGAACCTGAACAGATCATCCCACTAATAAAGTTTAAGAGGACCAGCCCAAAGACATCTCTCAGCCTCAGGTTGGAAATTTAACCACTGCCTGTCACAATGCATTTACTGTTTTACTTAATAAAGGCATTTTTGGAAATGGGAAGAAACATTAACAATATATGCATATACAGCATAAGCATCATCTACAAACATACTTATATTTCTATATACAAACACACATGTGTGTATTGTGCAATTATATATTTAGGTTTATAACTTTTCATATGCATTTATATATACTTACAATTGCATATGAACAGCTTCCAGAAATATGCACAATATCTGCATATTTTATATATGTGTTAAACATACAGATAAGCATATGCACAATAATGTCCCTAAGCATAATACACACTATAGAATAGATGTATGCAAATATAAACCAATATATGCATGGTACATGGTACACCCACAGACAAATATTAGACAATATAATACAATCAACAAATCTCAAAATGTCGTATTGGATTAATACTATTAGCAGCTCCTGGGAATGTGTTAAAACAGCACATTCTTAAAACCCACCTGTCTGAATGAGAAACCTTGAGTCCCAGCAAATTGTGTTTTCATAACTGTCCTGGGGATTCTGAGTTACACTGTAGAATAATGATGATTATTCTATTAAATGCATAGTAGGTGTATGTATTTTGCACATAGTTAAAGGAACATGTGCTCTTATACTAACAAATAAATAAACAAGATGAATATATGCATAAACAGAAAGCAACTGCCATTAGGTAGAGGCATGCAGAATGGACTCTGCTTACACTTCCCTAGCACAGCACTTCTAGACCCTAGGGAGAGACTGAAGAGACTTACACTTACACACCCAGGATGGGTGGAAAGGATCCAAGAACTGGAACAAGGGTTCTTAGGAGGGAAAGTATATGTCAGGTATTGAACCTTCACTCTGCCACCTCTACCACATTGTTAAGTTGTTATGTTCTGTGGTGCAGTTTTTGTTTGTTTGTTTGTTTGTTTAAGGGAAACAAGCATTGATGTATGGTTTCCTTTCACCTGCCTCTGGCTAAGGACCTGGCTAGAGACCTGGTTTGCAACCTATGTATGTGCCCTGACTGGGGAATCGAACCAGCCACCCTTGGGTTTGTAGGCCAGAGCCTATCCACTGAGTCACCAGCCAGGGCTGTGGTGCAGTTTTTATAGACACTGTCTCTTTAATCTAGCTAAAGTGCAGCCCTGCTCTAAGCTTGGGGGATGAAGAGGAATCTTCTAAGTAGTACATAGGTCTACAATTTTTTGTGTTTATTCTGCTCCCAAACATTTCTCTGCCTGATTAAATAAGAGACTAAATAAAAAGGGGTTCTGAAGATAATCCAAAAGAGCAGAACAGGGCTTCATACCAAGAAACTTGTTTATTCATGACTCTGCCATTGAGAGCTTAATAATACAATATTTAAGAGCCCTTTATGTCAACAGTCACTAAGATATTGCAGAAGTTTACATAAAAATGCAAGAATTTGCCATTGCCTGTTAGCAGCTTATAATTCTACTAATTTGAGTGCATAAAATGAAATCAAATAAAGTCAGAAAGCAGGCTTGTACTGGATTAAATAATAATGACATTGTAAGTGTCAGAGAGCTAAACTGTGATCAGTAAACATTTTGGTGGGACTTTAAAGGTTTCAACTGGGATTAAAAGAGAAAAATGTATTTTAATAGGGGAGCTAAAGTGAAGTGCTTCTATATATACAGATTTCCTTATCTCTTAATTTGGGTTAATAATAGCTGACAGAAAGGCCAGTGGATGGAACTGGAGAGTATTATGCTTAGTGAAATAAGCCAGTCAGTGAAGGACAAATATCATATGATCTCACCCATTACGGGACAATAATGGGCAAGACTAACAACAAGCAAAACAGAACCAAGTATATGAATACAAGGAATAGGCCTTCAGTGGTCAGGGGGAACGGGATAGGGGGGAGGGGGGAGGCAGAGGCAAAGAAGGGGAGCAGCTTAGACAAGAACCTAATATAGAGGAACCATGGACATGGACAACAGGTGGGATTGATATTGGGGGGAATGGGTGGGTTGGGAGGGGGGCAAAGGGGAGCAAAAAGGGGATGGATGTAATACAACAACAATAAAATAAAAAAAATAAAAAAGAATATGAGTAGGAGAGGAGTTTGAAAAGTTCAAAGCATAATATAAACAACATGGTGCATGCCTGTGAATGCCCTGCTGAAACCAACATAACTACATAAGGTCTTTGTATCTCTAGATTTTATCACTACAGCATATGTTTTGTCTCATAGTCTTCAAGACACACATTCATATACACCACTCCTTCCTCAATTTAACATATATAGAGCTTGGTTGTTGAAATTATCCATTTGCCCCAAAATATCCATTGACTTCTGAATAAGATCTACAGGTCTAAGAACAGTATTTCCCTAACTAGTACAGCTCAGTGGGTTGGGCATCATCCTGAAAACTGAAAGGTCACTGGTTCAATACCCAGGCAGGACACATGCCTTGGTTGTGGGTTAGGTCCCTGGTTTGGGGCATGAGAGAGGCAACCATGAGAGAGGTATTTCTCTCTTCCTTGTTTCTATCCCCCATCTCTCTAAAATAAGTAAGGAAAATATTTTTAAATTAAAAAAAAAATAACTAAAGACAGTCTTTCTCCTTAAGCTGTGCCTCCTTGACTCTCAGTACTCCTTAACAAAGCGGTCCAACATTCTGAAACCTAATAGAGCTTTTCACTGCCACTGTGGCTTAAAGGTTAAATACAGATTTTAAGTACTTGTCCCTCAAATTGGCCATTCTTTCTTATATTTTTTACTGTCCATTCATTCTTTACACAGCCACCAGAGTAAGATTGCCAAATTTAACACATAAAAATACAGGTGCTCAGTTCAAGTTGAATTTTAAGTCTGCAATGAACAACTCTTTTTAATGTATATCTTACAGAACATTTGGAATGTGCTCTTATCTATGGTCATACAACCCTGAACATGAATGATCTCATCTGGAACGTGCTCTTACTAAAATTATGTTCATTATTTATCTGGAATTTAACTATATTTTATCTGATAACTTTATCCCAGAGTGCTTTTCAAGTGTTAATATGATCACAGCTCCTCTGCTTAACCCCACCCAACCCCAAAAATAAAAGCAGGGGAGGGCATAATATATGGCCATTTTTTAAAGTACTACTTTATTGGTTATGCTATTATAGCTATCCCAACTTTTTCTTTTTGTCCCCCTCCACCCAGTACCTCCTTATCTTCAATAATCCCCCCTTTACTCATGTGTTATATGCACAACCTGTGTTGTACATATAAGTTCTTTGGCTTCTCCATTTCCTTTACTATACTTTTTTTACAATTTCTTTTTCCTTTCCTTAACATCCCCCTGTCTATTTTGTACCTATGAATTATGCTTCTTAATCCCTGTACCTTCCCCCCCTTCCATTTCCCCACTGATAACTCTCCATATGGTCTCCATATATATGATTCTGTTCCTGCTCTAGTTGTTTGCTTAGTTTGTTTTTGTTTTTTTAGATTCAGATGTTGATAGTTGTGTTTGTTGCTATTTTACTATTCATAGTTTTGATATTTTTTTAATTAAATAAATACCATTAACATTTCTTTTAATACAGGCTTAGTGATGATGAACACCTTTAGCTTTACCTTCTTTGGGAAGCACTTTATCCGTCCCTTCATTTTGAAAGACAGCTTTGCTGAATAGTCTTCATTGTAGGTCCTTGCTTTTCATCATTTGAAATACTTTTTGCCAGTTTCTTCTTACCTGAAAAGTTTCTTTTGAGGAATTAGTTGCTAGTATTATGGGAAACCCTCTATAGGTAACTCTTTTTCTCTTGATGCTTTTAAGATTCTCTCTTTATCCTTAACCTTTGGTATTTTAATTATGATATGTCTTGATGTGGTCCTGTTTGAGTCCAACTTGTCTGGGACTCTCTATGCTTCCTGGACTTGTATGCCTATCCCTTTCTCCAAATTAGGGAAGTTTTCTTTCAGTATTTATTCAAATAAGTTTTCAATTTCTTGCTCTTCCCCTCTCCTTCTGGCATCCATATGATTCAGATGTTGGCATTTTTGGAGATGCCCCAGAGCCTTCTTACTCTGTCCTCATTATTTTTTTAATCCTTGTTTTTTCATTCTGTACTAATTGCCTGTTTATTTTTTCCTAATGTTCCAATTCATTGATTTGAACACTGGCTTCCTAATCTTCACTATTGGTTCCCTATGGATTTTTCTATATTTTCCTTAGTGTAGCTTTCATTTCTTCCTTTATGCTTTTGTCATATTCCATGAGTTGTCATCATTATCACCAGTATTTTGAACTTTGCATCTGATAGGTTGGCTACCTCTGTTTTGCTTAGTTTTTTGTTTTTTGATTTTTTCCCCTGAGATTTTGACCTATTCTTATATTTGGGACATATTTCATTGTCTCCTCAATTTGGAAGGCTCCCTATGTTTGTTTCTGTGTATTAGGTAGAGCTGCTTTGACTCCCTATCTAGGAGCACCTGTAACATTATAAGGTATTCATCAGTGTGGGGCAATCCTTTTCACCACTTTGTGGTGCTATATGTGGGGAAGAGCTAAGAGAGGGAACAATGCTGCCTGCTTGGCACTGGTCCTTTTCTAGGCACTTCACCCATTTCCTGAATGTGACTGGTGCCCCACTAGTTGCTTCCCTGGTGATCTTTCCAGAGCAGGTGGGCTTGTATATGTTCTAGAACTGTGGGGACCCTCTAAACAGACTATCTTGTGAGACAGGCAGTTTCTTCCACCACTCCAACTCCCACTGATTTTCACAACTAGAAGCTATGAATCTTTATTTTCCCAGTGCTGGAACCCTAAGCTGCAAAGACTAGCCTTGGGCTTGGATTTCTTCCCAGGTGTCTCTCCCAGCTTTTATCTACTAAAAATGAATGTGGGATTGCTGGTTCCACCAGCTGCTACTGCTGCTTTGCCATCACTGTCTCACTATCACCATACCATGTCCTCTCCACCCCAGCTCCCTATTTCTGCCCCTCCTACACATCTGGATGAATATTTCTCCTTTAAATTCTTGCTTATTAGACTTCTATACACTTCAATTTTCTGGTAGTTTTGATTTTTTGTTTTGAGATTAGTTGTGATCCTTCTTATGGTTGTACAAAGAGGCAAAGCATGTCTACCTATGCCTCCATCTTGGTTGGAAGTCTATATGGTCCTTTTAGAAGTAGTTCTTGGATATATTTCCAGCTTTATTTTCTTGTATTCTCACAGGCATGCAAATCCAATATTCCTATACTCCAGCCAACATATATCAGTCCCAAATATGTCCTTGTCAGTCTTGTCTCATTGTCTTTGATGGTGCTACTCTCTCCCTCAAAACTTCCCCAGTCTCCTTCCCCAATGCCTTACTAGCTAGCTTCTTATTTTCCTTCAGCAAATGTGTAACTTCCTTTGGAATATTCCAAATTCCTTATCTTATTGGTTTTCTCTAATGGTATTTGTCAAAAAAAAAAAAAAAAAAAAAACTGGATATTTATCTATCTTAGACCTAATAACATATTCTGTTACAATTATCTATGTATCTGCTTATACACCTTAAAAGTAAATACCTGAGGAACAATGTTACCTCTTTCCACTCAGTTTTTGAGAAGTTCTCCCTAAATTACAATAAGAAATGTGTTTTGAATGAGTGTAAGAATAAATTATGTAAACTTAATTATTACTTTCCTTTAAAAAAACAGAAAGAGATGCTAATGGAGTTGCACTGAAATACATTAACTATGTTTTATACATTTTCCAAGAGGGAAAGAAATAAATATGATTTACTATTTGATTAGATTGATTAATGAAGTACATGATAGTTTCTGAAAGAAAGTCATTCAACCAAGCAGAGCACAGTGACATAAATTCAATATCAATTGATTCCACTGTATTGCAACACATTGAATGTGCATTTTATTTTTAACTGTTCATAAGACTTGAATGTATTTCAAAGGAAAATAGACATTTTGGGGACCCAGGATGTGTAGCTCAGTGGTTTCAAGCAATGTCTTTATATGCCAAAATATCAGGTTCAGTCCCTTATTTGGGCGCATACCAGGATCAACCAATGAATACAAAATTAGGTAGAACAACAAATTGATCTCTCTTTCTATATTTTTCTCTTACTTTCTCTTTTCCTCTCTCTCTCAAATCAATAACTAAAAATTAAAAAGGGAAATATATTTTATTTATTGAATAGTTAAGAGATGGTTTTTAAGGATAGCATAAAATAACAAGCAGAAAATGTATTTTGGATCTGACATTATAAGTTACATCAGATAAATTATAAGTTTTATACCAATCTCTCATTTATAAACATACATTTTATTATTCATTAAAATTTTTACTTATCCTTTCATTAATGAGTGTTTATTAAATACCAACCACTATACCTGGTGGTAGGTATACCAAAATAAATGGCCATAGAGAAAGACAGTCTAAATCATACTGATGTATCAGATAGATGTATGGTAACAGCTAAATATTGAAGCACAAAACAAATGAGAAAAATGTGGACAGTCTTCCATTTTAAGAGGATTATTTACTATTTCTTTGCTACCTATGAAAATGAACAAAATCTTTACATCAAATATTGAAATGTTAGTAATGAAGGCAGAGTTTAAGCATACAAGGTTTAGAAATGTAAAGTAAACTGACTTGCCTGGTATGGGGTAAACTAGAAGAAACTTTCTGATTAAAAGGATAAAAGACAGCAAAGTCAGCATTGCTGCATCAATGCCAAACACATAAGCAGGAAATAAGTGGAGACATAATGAAATACCACAGAAACAAGAAGAAGAAGAAGAAGAAGAAGAAGAAGAAGAAGAAGAAGAAGAAGAAGAAGAAGAAGAAGAAGAAGAAGAAGAAGAAGAAGAAGAAGAAGGAGAAAGAAATTCAAGGCAAGAACATGAAAGTAAAGCTACCTGGTAGATGCTATTACTTAGGAAAACATTAGAGATCTTGGTGGACACACTTTTAAGTGACAAATACTTCAGTAAAACTGCATAGTAAATAAAAAGCAGTGATAAGCATACAATATTAATTCCTGGACTTGTCAGTGGTGAAGCAATTGCCAGAATTTTGTTGTGCCAATGCCAATGTTCTTCACTTGATGGATACAAGCTTTATGTGTTCTAGAGATAATAGGAATAGAGATGAATGGTTCTGCAGTCAAGGGAATCTGGAAAGAAACTTGAGTTCTCTGACAGCTGTGTGAGTTTTAGCAAGTTATCTTTTTTTTTTCAAAGATTTTATTTATTTTTAAAGAGAGGGGAAGGGAGGGAGAAAGAGGAAGAGAAACATCAACGTGTGAAAAATACATCAATCTGTTGCCTCTCGCATGCCCCCCAGCTGGGGGCCTGGCCCACAACCCAGGCATGTGTCTTGACTGGGAATCAAACTGGCGACCTTCCAGTTCACAAGCTGGCACTCAATCCATTGAGCCACACCAGCCAGGACTAGACCCTTGTTCTTGCCTACAGGCCTGAGACTTCTTGTTGGTTGACTCACCAGAGCCCAGTGAGGGGGAAGAGTGTTAAGAGGCCCCTGGAGAGCCGGGAACCACAAGGGTCTTACCAGGCTTCTTACCAGTTAGCAAGTTATCTTACCTTTTTGAGTATCACTTACTCATCACAAAGTAAAACTGCTAATCAGTCCCCATTAAAAATATGAGAATTAAATGAGATACAAAAATGGGCAAAGACTCTGAAGAGATATTTAACCAAAGAGGACATACAAATGTCCAACAGAATATAAAAAGATGCTCAATAGCACCAGTCATTAGGAAAATGTAAATTAAAAGCATAATGAGATATTAATTTATACCAATCAGAAAGGCTATTATCAATAAATCAACAAACAACAAGTGTTGGTGAGTAGGTGAAGAAAAGGGAGCCCTAGTGCATTGCTGGTGGGAACATAGACTGACTGATACAGCCACTGTGGAAAACAGTATGGGTTTTTAAAAAATAACTTAAAAATAGCCCTGGCTGGTGGCTCAGTGGATAAGGTGCCAGTCTGCAAACCCAAAGGTCGCTGGTTTGATTCCTAGCCAGGGCACATAACCAGGATGCAACCCAGGTCTCTAGCCAGGTCTATAGCTGGAGGCAGATGAAAGGTAACCATACATTGATGTCTCTCTCCCTCTCTGCCTCTCTCTAAAAATAATAAATAAAATTTAAAAATAAAAATAAATAAATAAAAACTTAAAAATAAAACTACTATGTAATCCAGCAATTCCACATCTAGATATTTATCAAAAGAAATATAAAACACTAGTTTTAAAAGGTATGTGCATTCTTATGTTCATTGCAACATTATTTATAATAACAAAGATATATGGAAGTAACCTAAGTGTTCACCACTAGGCAACTAGATAAAGATGTGGTACGTATATACAATGGATTATTACTCAGCCATTAAAAAGAATAAAATCTTGTCATTTGCAATAACATGGATGGACTTAAAGGATATTATACTAAGTGATGTAAGTCAGACAAAGACAGATACCATATGATTTCACTTACATGTGGAATTTAAAAATAAACATAAATGAATAAATGTAAGAAAAAACTAAAAAATACAGAGAACAATTTGATCATCAACAAATGGGAAGTGGGTTGCGGATGGGTAAAAAACCTGAAGCAATCAAGAAGTACAAATTGTCAGTTATAAAAGTAGTCATGGGGATGTAAAGTACAGCATAGGGATACATCAATAATATTTTAATAGCTATGTATCATGTCAGATGGGTATTAGATGTATCAGAATGATCACAAAGTAAGATATATGTATAAATGTCTAATCATTATGTTGTATATCTGAATCTAATATAATATTGTATGTCAATTATAATTGAAAATTAATTTTAAAATATTTTTAAAGAATTAAACGAGCTATAGACATTTTAAATAATTAAATGTCTGTAATTTCACCTACTATCACACTTTAGGAGGGATACATAAATGTGGATAGGATAATTGTTTCCATATTTTATTTGCAAAGGACATGAGGGTGATTTCCAGTGGTGATAAACAATACCTCTACAAATAAGGAACAAACAGATATCTGTTTTTCTATAACAATAGAAGAAGTAGTTTAATGTAATGACTTAACGTGTGCTCCAAAGTCTGATTCTTTGGGGAAGAAATCTTAGTCATTAAGGCTAAATCTTAAATTTACTTTCTCTAAAATCTATATAATTTTATTGATATAAGGCAAGTTAAAACTATACTTATCTTTTTAAGCAACTCTCTTTTTAACACATTTTATAATTATGATATACTGTCTGTCCCATAGCCAAATTTGAATCTCAAGACATCTTAAAACAAAGAATAGCTAATGAATAAATCAAGATTGAAAGGATTGAAGAAATAATCCTATTTTCTTTATTAAGTTTACCATGATTAACACTCTCAGTTAAAACTAATATTATTATCATCATTATATAAATAATACCATTTTGTAAATATATAATTTATATATATTTTATATATATATATATACACATTACATTAATTATCTTGTTTGATATTTACTAAAATTTGTGAAACAGGTAAGAGATGCATGACTTTCACTAGAACCATAGGAGGAAGTAACTTGTTTAAATAGATTCAAACAATGAAGATCAGAGTCAGAACTGGAACTAAAACCCCTCCTAATTCCTCTAGGATGTATTTTACGTAATTCAGTGGGCTTCTTTTCCTACCTGATTTGTTTTTTAGGTCAAAGATATGCATTACTTCTAGCATAAAAGTATATTGGGAGAGAGGTATTAGCCAGCTAGAATCAAAGAACAAAAGAATGAAGAAAAAAGATAAACCTGGCTACACCCATATAGATAACACCTACTCAAAACATGTTTCATTAAACTTAATATACTATGTTGAATCCTATATTGCCATAGTTTGGATACATATAAGGAAAGAAATTCATGCATAATATAATTTTGACTTAGAAACAATAAATCATTTTTAGAAAAACAGAAATTATTTTATACTTTATTTTTGTTTAGTCTTTAATTATTCAATAAACCCCACAAACAAGGTACTGTACCAATTGTTATGGCTATTCAAAAATAATCAATGTTTTATAAAATAAATAACATGTGTAAAATGTAATGTAAACATGAAATTAATATATAAGTAAATTAAATATATAATTACATTATTTTTAAAAGATCTGTTTTTATTTACTGATGTGTGAGCTACTCAGCTAAATAAATAAACAATTTTTTAAAAATTTTATTGTTGTTGTATTATATCTATCCCTTTTTTGCTCCCCTATGTCCCCCTCCACACCCACCCATTCCCCACAGTCAATCCCACCTGTTGTCAATGTCCACGGTTCCTTTATACTAGGTTCTTGTTTAAACTGCTCCCCTACCTTGCCACTTCCTCCCCCCTCCCCCCAACTCCCTTCTCCCTGACCACTGAAGGCCTATTCACTATATTCATATATTTGGTTCTGTTTTGCTTGCTGTTAGTTTTGTTCATTATTGTCCTGTAATGGGTGAGATTATATGGTATTTGTCCTTCACTGACTGGCTTATTTCACTAAGCATAATACTCTCCAGTTCCATCCATGTTGTTGCAAAGGGTACGAGTTCCATCTTTCTTTCTGCTGTATAGTATTCCATTGTGTAAATGTACCAAAGTTTTTTGATCCAATCATCCACTGATGGGCACTTAGGCTGTTTCCAGCACTTGGCTATTGTAAATAGTGCTGCTATGAACATAGGTGTACATAGGTTCTTATGAATTGGTGTTTCAGGATTCTTTGGGTATAGTCCAAGTAGTGGAATTGCTGG
>PVIW01006925.1:8246-43016 GCA_004026585.1 Noctilio leporinus | reverse complement strand
TCCACACTGTTTTCCACAGTGGCTGCACCAGCCTGCATTCCCACCCACAGCACATCAGGGTTCCCTTTTCCCCACATCCTCACCAACACCTGTTTGTTGATTTGTTGATGATTGCCATTCTGACAGGGGTGAGGTGGTATCTTATTGTGGTTTTAATTTGCATCTCTTTGATGACTAGTGATGTTGAGCATTCTTTCATATGCCTCTGGGCCCTTTGTATATCTTCCTCAGTGAATTGTCTGTTCAGGTCCTTTGCCCATTTTTTAATTGGGCTGTCTGTCTCCCTGGTGTTGAGTAACATTAGTTCTTTATATATTTTGGAGATCAAACCCTTGTCTGAGGTATCATTGGCAATTATGTTTTCCCATACAGTTGGTCCCCTTTGAATTTTGCTGATGTTTTCTTTAGCTGAACAGAAACTTTTCAATTTGATATAGTCCCATTTGTTGATTTCTTCTTTATTTCCTTTGCCCTTGGTAAAGTATCAGTAAACATATATCTGCGTAGGACATCCAAAAGTTTACTGCCTATATTTTTCTTCAGGTCCTTTATGGTGGCACTGCTTATGTTTAAATCCTTTATCTATCTTGAGCTTATTCTGGTGTATGGTGTAAGTTGGTGGTCTAGTTTTTTCTTTTTGCATGTTGCTGTCCAATTCTCCCAATACCATTTGTTGAAGAGACTCTTTTTAATCCATTTTATGTTCCTTCCCCCTTTGTCAAATATTAGTTGACCATAGAGTCCTGGGTTAATTTCTGGGTTCTCTATTCTGTTCTTTGATCTATATGTCTATTCTTATGCCAGTACCAGATAGTTTTGATGACAGTAGCCTTGTAGTATTGTTTGATGCCCGGTATTGTGATTCCTCCTACCTTGTTTTTCTTTCTCAAGATTGCTGTGGCTATTTGTGGGCATTTTTGGCTCCATATAAATTTTTGAAGTGTTTTTTTCTATTTCTGTGAAGTCTGTCATTGGTAATTTAATTGGGATTGCTTTGGATAGTATGGACATTTTAATGACGTCAATTCTTCCCATCCATGAACATGGTATATGCTTCCATTATCTGTATCTTCCTTGATTTCTTTCTTCATTGTTTTGTAGTTTTCTGAGTACAGGTCTTTTACATCCTTAGTTAAGTTTATTCCTAGGTACTTTATTTTTCTTGTTGCTATGGTAAATGGGATTTGTTTTTTCCCTTCTATTTCTGTTGTTTCATTATTGGTATACAAAAATGCTTTTGATTTCTGGATATTGACTTTATACCCAGTTATTTTGATAAATTTGCTTATTAGGTCAAGTAAGTTTTTGGTGGAGCCCATCGGGTTTTGTATGTACACTATCATATCATCTGCAAATAATGACAGTTTGACTTCCTCCTTTCTAATTTGGATACCTTTGATTCCTTTTTCTTCTCTGATGGCTATAGCTAGAACTTCCAAGACAATGTTGAATAGAAGTGGAGAAAGTGGATAGCTTTGTCTCATTCCTGTTCTTAGGGGGAAAGCTTTCAGTTTTTGTCCATTAAGTATGATGTTGGCTTCAGGTTTCTCATAGATGGCATTTATGATGTGGCGTATGATCCCTCTATCCCCATTTAATGATCCCTGATTGGTCCAGGTGGAGCCAGGACCTGTGAGCTTATAGCAGAGAAATAAATAAATAAACAAACAAAAAGAAAGAAAAAGGAAAAAATAACAAGAAATAAATAATATTAATAAAGAAAGAATTTAGGTGGCTGTTCACCCTTTATGATCTTTGATTGGTCCAGGTGGAGTCAGGACCTGTGGGCTTTAACAGGAAGAAAAGAAAATAAAAAAAGAAAAGAAAAAGGAAGAAAGAAAAGAATAAAGAAAGGGTTTAGGTGGCTGGGGAGGGGAAGAATACTTAGATTGAGGACTGGGAATGCATTGTAGCCAGAGAGTGAGTTGACTTTAAATCAAGAGTAGGGGGAGGGTCTTGGGTATTTAGGTGGATTGAGATAGGGGAGGATTAAAAATACATGAGAAATAACTTTTGAGAAGGATATGTTAGGGATTAATAGTTCATGTAGTTCTCGGTATAACTCAGATGCTTGAGATTAGCAGCAATCCATTTCCTGAGTCTGCCTCTTTCTTGGTCAGGTCTCTGCAGTTTCTAGTCAAGCTGTGCTGTCTTGGAGTGGCAGGGCCTCTGATTGTCACAGTCAGGGCTGATTCTGAGTGTCAGCCCCCAGGTAGGCTGGGCCTTCAGTAGCCTAGTTGGGTTTTAGGGCTGCCGGTGTTCTGGGGCCCACAGGGTGTCCCCTCCAACTCCTGGTGGAGGTTACTGCCTGTGATGGGCACCTGGAACCCCTGCAGAGCAGCCTGCAACCTCGCTGGTTCCTGTGATGACTGGCCCTGCCCCCCGCAGCTCCTGGAGGAGTCAGCCCCAGTCTGCCAACAGTGCCAGGGGTCTGCCAACACTGCCCACCTCCCCTGGGCATGGGCCAATCCTCCAAGCAGTCCAGCTCTAGGAGGAGTCCTTCAGGCCACCTCTGTGATGCACCCCTCCCAGCGCATCTGCAGTGTGGCCTTTGTTGCCAGCAATGGGTGGGTCAGCTGCCCCAGCTACAAGTTCCTGGCTCGCTGTTTGGAGTTTCCTCAGGAGCCTGGGGGTCTGTGTGGGTGTGCAGGGCTGGGCCACCCCCCCTCACAGGGGCTTCAAGCTGCTGTTTCCCTGGTGGCCCAGCATCACTGTTTTTGGCCCTCTTGCAGCCCTGGCTGGTACACTTCCCTGCTCCCCTGCTCCTGCTCACCACAGAACTCTTCTCCTCTGCTTCTGTCCCAGTGAGGAGCTTCCTCTCCCTGTTGCTGGAGCAAGGCTCTCACACAGTCCCTCCCCTGAAGGAGTTCAATTCCTCGTTCCCTCAGGTGTTTGCCCTTGCTGCCCACATTTCACTGTTCAGATTTCTAGTCTCCAGGGAGCCTGGAGCTGGCTTCAGTTAAACATGCCCCTCTGGGTAGAGCTGCCACTGCCCAGAGCAGACCTCAGCCCTCAGGCCGGTTTGGTACTGTCTCATCTGCTCTCCTGTGGGTCTCTGGTGCCTCTGGGCTGTGCTCCCGTGAGTCCAGTTGCTGACCGCTCCAATTCTTAGGGACTTCTCGTGCTCCCTATCCTATCCTCCAGCTGCTCTGGTACTCAAGAAAGCCATCAGCACTACTCTCTACTCTGTCACCATCTTTGATTCCCCTAAATAAATAAATTCTTGCTAGATGAAAATGGTTGGCTTCTCTGAAACTTTTTTGCACTTTCTCTTTCAAGAGGGAATTCATAGTATTCTTGGGTCTTTGACCCAGATCTTTTCCAGACTGCATATATCCGAATGTGGAAGGAGACACATAAATGAAACTGAGGGGACCATTTACAGAGAATAATAGGAGGAAATGAGCTGCAGAAATGGGTGTTTTCTGTTATACAACAAAGCGTAAATTAGTAGGCAGATGATTTTCATTTTTCTGAAATCCAGAGATAAAGAAATAGAAACATTTTCTAGCTATAAGTTTTCTTGTGACATATTACCAGATAGTATAACAAACAAAAATATTCTGAGACATTCCAAATTCAATTATAGCAGGCCAGAGAGAGAGAGAGTAAGATGTAGTAGTGAGCCTGTTCACAGTTGGAGCCAGCTGAGGAAAGACTGCATGTGCCTGGATGTGGGTTGGAACTTCCGACCCACATCCAGGGGCCTGCTAGCCGAGCACTAGAGTCCTGTGCATCTTGCATGTGTATGAAGGTCAAGAGCTGCTGCTGTATCAGTCACGTCATAAATATTTCCTCTGTAGGGACTGTACTCCTCTCAAAGGAATCCCTCTTCACCTATCCCACCCTCCTATATGTGTAGCTCTTGTAAATTCTTTCAAAACAACTTTCATTTTTCTCCTCAAAACATAACATGTATAAGCATCCCTGCTTTTCTTTCTTTCTTGCTTGCTTGCGTGCTTACTTGCTTGCTTTCTTTCTTTTTTCTTCCTTTCTTTTCATTACCATTTTGATCAATAACTCTTTTCTTTTCATAAGCACTTTCTTTTCCATGAAAGTTTTTGTTTAACAAATATAATAATTCTTTTTAAATACCTATTTTTGTAAAAGATTTTATCCATTTATTTTTTGATAGGGGAAAAAAGAGGAGGAAAGAAAGGGAGAGAAACTAATATGTTGCCTCTTACACACCCCCAACTGGGGACCTGGCCCAAAACCCAGGAATGTGCCCTGCCTAGGAATCAAATGGGTGACCTTTTAGTTTGCAGACCAGCACTCAATCTACTGAGCCACACCAGCCAGACACAGATACCATAATTCTTACATAATTTTTATCAATTGTTGCAATGAGTTGAAATAAATAAAACTCATTTTGAATTTACAGAAAATTTATATTGAAATATTTCTAAACCTTCCATTTTGTTTTTAATTTGTATAAACTTAGGCTTTGGGATTCTGCCAACCAGAGGCTTGGAGGGTAGTAACTGGGACTTATTACTGAACAGGTATCTTTCCTTCATCTATCACTAGGATGCAAACAAGGAATATCCAATATTTATTTTTCTAATTGTACAATACTGTGTAGAAGAAAATTGGGTCTGAAAAGAATGTAAAATATTTAGTCTAATATCACCAATGTTGATGAAAAGGATAAAAAGTAAATGAGGGTACAAAATATCAATTTCAAATTGCTAAAGAGCTCTTCCAGAAAACAAGCAGAAAATAGACTCTTGAGAATGATATCTGATGTTGGCCTAAAATCTTTGCTTCTTCACTATTTACAGGAAATTGATTTTCTGTGATGGAAATCATCTCAGTTCCACAGGCTCTTTGAAGTTCTGTCAAAGACTATTGTGCTTTTTTATGCAATTGTTTTTGAACTATCAGAGTATGCTTTCATGAAATAAATTGTTGAGTAAGAAAGCAGATACAAAATATTTTTGTTCATGTTTGCTGCCTTAATGCTTTTTAAATCATGTATCTTCTTCTCTTTCATTTACTGTAGAATCATCCAAATTACATTGATAGGAGAAGCATTAGAGGTTTCTTATTTTTTTGATGGAAATAAATGTGTATCTGAAATAGCCTTGTAGTTGGAAAGCAGAAATAAATAGATGAACAACAGGATCAAGCACAGGCATACCGCCAACTACTGCAGTCTAAAAGGCAAAACTATCAGGAATGCATCAAGCAAGTCCTATAAATTCTAGTAAAGCCACAGGTTTGGATTTTAACAATTGAAGTTGAAAGTACCTCTGTCTTTCAGTGAATTGGAACAACATGCCCCCCTTCCTGACCATTCCATGTGACTTGCACTTTCATATAATTAACAAAAGCGTCCTAGCTTGAACATTGATCACTTCTGGTTTTATAGAATATAGTATCCATCTAATAATAATGTAAACATTCTACAAAATGCTTTACTGTCATGCTTTGTGATTTTAAAGAATTAACATTTTTTAACATGCACACATTTCACCAAATAAAATTGATCTTGTGGAATCTAGGGTATCAACATCCGAATTAAGTTAGAGATTGAGCAGGAGTGCATGTCTGCTCAAGGCCAGGTACAGGAGTGGGTAAGAGGGGACTGGGGTTCATGGGAGAATGAAGAACACATTTTGACACAGTATTTCTTGAAAGACATCTGAAATTGAGAGATCTTTTTCATACTATTTCTTATCAAACTAATGCTCCCACATTTATTTACAAGTTATATCAATTCTATGATAATGAGCAAACTATTGAAAATCTAAAAGAAACCTTTAACACCTGCCTTAATCTTGTGAGTTAAAATTAACACACACACATACACACACATACACATAAAAGCAAACAACAACAGCTACCATCACTATCATAAGAATGAAAACATTTCAAACTTAAAAGGAAGAATGAGTACTTCCCTTGAGAAATTGAGACCAAATTGGACCCACTGGTTTTAGTAGTGTGCTGCAAACTAAATAGTAGTATACCAGGACATGCTAAAATGGTAACATTAAATAATATGTTAGAACAACTAGAGGATGTCTCAGTATGTGGAAAATACCATTTAAATACCCATTTTTGTCAGATTAATCAGACTATAATTAGACTGCTAGTCTAACGGAAGAGGTGAGTTTGGTTCCAGAGCTGTCTGACTTCAGGGCCTCTATTTTCTCATCTCCCTCTCTGGATAGAGAGCTAAGCAGACCCACTAAAAGAAAATAGATTGCTAGTGTCTCCCTAAACATGAGTGTTGCCTGGTTTAGAAGCTGCAAAACCCCTAAGAGGAAGGCATTTTCAGAGCTCTGAGCTTTCTACTTTGAATTATATCATCATTAAGCTCAATAAGTGGTGTTTCCTTTCCCTTAATTTAGCTAAACAAATTAATTCATGTCCCTCAATAATGAGGTGTGAAGCAGAGTATTGTCTCTTATTCAATGATCTTTTGCTGTGTTTTAGGAAATTGAAGCCTAGAGGATTATTTGCCAGCAGGTGCAGCCATTCTTTTATGCCAGGGATGTGGAGAACACTGCAAGGTTAGAAAAGAGAAGAGAAATTCCAGGAATGGAAAAGAAAGGGCATAGAAAACTCACCAATGGACACAGTGTTTTTTATCCCCACAGACTTTGACATTAGTGTGTGAGTTTTCAATATTAATTAAAAACATCTTCAAATAGCAAATTTCCATTTATAAAACAATAAGTTATGGAGATGTAATGTATATAGCACAGTGAATATACTTAATGATATTGTACTAACTTTGTACAGTGAGAGATTGTTACTGGGATTATATTGGTGATCACATTATAACACATAAATATCAAAACATGATGTTATAGCCTAAAACTAATATAATACTATACATTGACACTTGTTTAATAAAAAGTAAATAAAAATATTTTAAAATATTGAGGATCATTTAATGGCATGAATATGATCACAACCTGAAGCAGGGGTGTCAAGCTCATTTTCAACAGGGGTCACATTAGCCTCTCAGTTGCCTTCAAAGGGTCGAATGTAATTTTAGGACTGTATAAATGTAACTACTCCTTAACAGTTAAGTGAGCTGGGTAGAAACAAGGTTCTGGGCAGAAGGTGCCAGGCAGCATAAACAAGGTGGAGGGCCGGAATCATTCCTTGGGCCTTGTGTTTGCTACCCATGATCTACAGTAAAGTATAAAAATTTCATGATATTTTAAAATAAATATATATTTATTATATATAACATATATATTTATATGTTAATAATTAGAGTGTATAAAAGAAAACATTTAAAAATAGTAAAACATCATGATATCAAAATATTACTCAGTTATTCAATTACTGGTGTTTCATACTTTCTATTTTCTAATTTATAATCTTTATAATCAAGAATATATAAACATTTTAGTAGTTATGTAGCAATGATTTCTCCCAAATTAATATTAATGATAATATTCATCCCAATGTGCATATATTTCTCACTCCTCTGAAGAATTCCTACCATTTTCACTGCTGTTTTGAAAGGGAAAATGCAGCCTTCCTCCCCATAATTTATTTTTAATATAAGCACTTATAATATAGAAACATGGGGAGCTTAAAAAGTAACTCTATATAATAAAATTCTGATAAGGAAAAGTAAATAGAATCATTCATCATAGTTATTCAATCATTAAACATTTTGGTATCATTTATGGTGGGTTCTGTGGGCACGCATCAAGCATGTGATGACAGGTGAGCACAGCACTGGGCTGGTAAGGTGGCCAACATAGACTATGGCTACACATAGTAGGAGGGGTCACCATGTTGCTCTTTTCTGATAAAGCACGTGAACTGCAACCAAGTTTGGGTAACAGAAAGCCTTTCTAATCCTTTCTGAACCATTTTCCTCAGAAAATCCTGTTTCAGCATTTACCACATGCATCAGAAAATCTTGACCTTCATTTTACTGACTGCCCAGTACAGTGAGGACACTTTGTCTCTTGCTCTGGTTGCTGGGTCTCGACTCTAGGGAAATAGTAAATTCTCAACACCAGAAATATAAAAAGGTCAAAATCCTGAGATAAACACAGACATCACATGCATACTATGGCCTTCAAGGACATCTTCAGCCAGCCTGATAATCCCAAAATCTTTGGTGAACCCCGATTAAGATCAAATGCCTAGCCTATCATTTTTCCTTCCAATGACTCCAGGTGCACTGTCAGGGGGTATATTCATGCCATTAAAGTCTTTCTGTTTTCAAATATGGAGAAAGCTCAAATTTGCTGAAGGTTTATGATGATCTTGTTGCATTACTCTCCTAATGATCAAAAACTATAGAAGGGTATTTTGCACCTGGAGTACCATGATTTATGTGTCCAATAAATAATATAAATGAAATTTCAGTCCTTTTATCTGACCTTGTTCATAGAGAAGGGGCAGCTTCAGGCCAGTGGGAAAAATACGGAGCATTTGTGCAGGGCAGAAGAGCCAATAGGACGTCTGAAATTACTTGGTTAAAGCCAACATTTTATATCCCTGCTGTAATTCTATCCCGTTTTGAAAGAGCAATAATCTTCTTTCAATTTGAGTGACAGTCATACAGGGTTGTTACTATAGTTCTCAGCAGCTTAGAAATGGAAAAATCAACCTTCCATGGTGAGGTGGAGGAGGTGGAAAAGGAAGTAGGGATTTCTTAAATGGCTAATGGATCAAAACACAGCCACAAGAGCCTGCTGGGTTTCTTATTTAAGAGCTAGAAAACTACTGCTTGGTGAAGTCAAGGTAACTGACTCAAGGCCACTAAGTGGAAGGGAAAGGCCATGGGAGTTGTGAACATTGCCTTTCCATTCTGTTTGCATGTTTTTCCATTGACGATCTGACTCTGGGTTTTCCTGCATTTTTTTCCCTGCTCTTGAAGTATTCTCACCAATCATTTGTCTACGTGGATCTACAGTTACCCTTTGCAAAGTGAGGTGAGGTACTGACACAGCTCACTATGGCCCAAGGCAGCTACCCTGACCGTGACTCTGCACCGTGTCTACTCTCAGCCATCAGCCTCCTAGAAGGTTCCGCCAGATGCTACTGAAAAACCTCAATATTTTACCCAGAAAGTGGCATCTGGAAACTGCTGCTCTTCTGTGCTCTGTTCAGAAAGTGGCAGAGGACACTGATATGTGATTTAATAGCACCATCTCCACTAGTGTCCCTGGGTGCCATTCATTTGAGAAGCATCTGCACACAATGCTAATATTGGCAAGGCTTCTAAAAAGCTAACTCAGGTACTAAATCACCCAAACGAACAGGTCAAATCCTCATTGAGCTCCCAAGGTAACTTGTGCAGAGAAAAGTAAAGATTATGTCAGTGACTGAAACAGGAGTCCTGCCCTTTCAGAGAAAAAACACATTCAAAGCCTATAAAGTCTTGAAGTGAATTTCTTCATAAAAAATCTCCATATGCCATCTTCCTTTCTCTATTATCTCTGTTCCTTTCTTTATAACCTGTGTCACCCTTCGGTGTCCCTGTCCTAGTTTACTTCCCTGCTTTTCTAAGTTTTCCTGCCTCTTCTCCCTTAAAAATATGTACCTGGCCTCCTTAAATGGACAGCAGGGTTATTTTGGCCTTGGCTATAGATAGATTCTATATGTTGCTCCTGACTAGGCCACTACCCAGGTGAAGAAAAGAGTGACAGACTTATGTCACATGGCAAATGATGGACCTCAGTCCAAGTAACCCTAACAACCAAAAATGTGGGACACTGGCTTCACATGGCTCTCTTTCATGTTAGCTGCAGAGTTACATTGAGTCTATGCATGAATAACTGTCATTTTGTTCTCTACCTTAAAAAATAACCAGAATGAATAACTAAGCATTACATTTAAATTGTTGGAACATTGCTATTTTTAATGGTCCAGGGTGCTTAGATCTTAGGAATTGATTTTTCCTGGAAGTGTACCATTACACTGCCAGTTGTGATCTTCTGAAAAACAACTGTAGCATTCCTTGTAATTTCACAACAAATATCAACTCTTTGCAATTTTTATGCATAACTTAAGGATTTTTACAGGTACTTTGAATGTTGAACTTTTCTTTCTAAGTGGCCCTTCTTCATTGTTTTTCCATCATTCTCAGACTTAATTTCCCCCTGTGAACTGAATCTCTGTATTTAAAATATGTTTTATATGTCCATGTGTGTAGGTGGTGACTGCTCAGTATTATACCATGGCCTTCCCTGCCACCTTTCCTGTGTCAGTCCAATGGTCAGCCCACCAGCAACTCTAACCACAAAAGCTGGTACTGAAAGACAGAAGAGTCCTCAGTTTCCCCTCAGTTGTCCATGTGCTGCCTGTCATTTTGCAGGCAGAGGAATAAGGGCTTTACAGTATATGATTAATACTGTCCAATCAACATCCTCAAAGGGGGCATAGTCTGGCAGGAAAGGACATGAATGTAAATCAAATGGTGAAGAGAACTGGGAAGAAACAAGTAAAGGAGGCAGCACTGAGTACAGAAGAAGTGAACTTATTGATTTCAAAATGTGTGTTGAGATCCCCATCTAAGAAGTATGGTGGTTGTTAGGTATGTTATTTGGGTGGTGTGGAAGGTCCCACAGAGTTATCTTTTTAATATTTGCATCAACTTCAAAGGATGAGAGAGTTTGTATCACCAAATACATATAGACATTCAGCTTGGTTATGATGAATAGGCATCACTACATACTAATGATGGTGAACATTGCTATTTTTATGTATTTATACTCCAGTTTTTATATAGAAGATTTGAGGCAGCTGGAGATCTATGTTACTGTTCTCATAATACAGATGATGTTGAACAGATTCAGTTGTTTTTCCTTTCTTGCTCCTTTGTCTATTCAAGACAAGTCCCAAGCCTCCCCAACACAAAAGTCTTGCAGATATTTTTATAAATCAAGAAAATATTTTCTAACTTGCCCTTTCCTTCCAACCACCTCAGGAGACATTTTCTCCAAGTTCTTTTTCTAGAGTTATTTGAAAATTGAATAGAGAAGTCACTTTTTGACCAACAAATGGAGCCATTTATATGCAGGAAGAGTAGGCTCATGTTTGTTACAACTGCTGTAAAACAAACAGAACCTACAGTAAGAAAGCCCTGATAGTTGGGACTATGGAGCTCAAGATCCATGCACAAACTTTCTTCTGTTACTTACTCTTCTGATAGAAACTTTTAAAAAATGATCAGAAGCCCTGGCTGATAGCACAGTGAATAAGGCGCCAGCCTGTGAACCCAAAGGTCGCAGGTTCGATTCCCCAGCCAGGGCACATAACCAGGTTGCAAACCAGGTCTCCAGTCAGGTCTGTGGCTGGAGGCAGGTGAAACGCAACCATACATTGATGTCTCTCTCTCCCTCTCTGCCTCTCTCCCCCTCTTTCTAAAAATAATGAAATAAAATATTAAAAAAAAAATGATCAGAGAATCTCATCTATACTATATTATGAACTGCAAACATAGAAACCCTGCTTTCTGCTCCCTGGCAAGACTAATAATTCACAGTGAGACAGCTCCTTCAGGGAGAGGTGAAAAAAACTGATGATTGTGTGTTAGCCCATGTAGAAGCATGCTTCATATGGCCTGTTTCTCACATATCCTCACATTAGCAGTGTGGAGTTGGTACAGTCTGCCTCTGTCACAGCAGGACACTGACCTTCTAAGGTTCTACCCCCAGAGAGGACTGACAAGAATTAGAATATCTCTAATTTTCTCCTCCTTCATGGATCTCTTTCTTCTCTTTCCTCCTTGAACATTGGACATATCTTCCTGCCTCCCCTGATTCCTCCCTTTTGTCCATCTTGACATTCTGGTGTTCTCACTCTGTCCATTGGCCTTGTATCACTAAAGATTTTACTTTCTTTTCTTCAACAAATCTCAGGGGTAAACTATTAGCATGAGGATGGGAAAGGTAGTTTTTTGTGCATAATCTTTCTGAACTCTGGAAATCACAATGGTGTGGTCCTCCTGTACTGCAGCTCCACTGTTCCTGAGATCCCAGTCTAAAGGGGCTCTCTGCAAACTTCCTGACAGGAGGTAGGAAGAGACCATCTGCTCTCAATGACCTGTGATTATTTTCAGCATCTTAGACTACATGGAAATGAAATCAGATTCCCTACATAAAATCTACTGCTTCAAAAACAGTGAGTAATGTGTGTTTTTTTTTTCCTATGTGTTAGTTTATTTTTTCCCAAGAATTTGTACACAATGGAGAAAAGTGAGAACCTTTTAAAAGAATTTTTTAACTTGCTAACTATAAGTGAAGAGTAGAGCTGACATTGCCAAGTAAAAATGGAGTATAAGAGAAACTTTTCAGTCTCTCATGACTTTAACTCTGCAATCACATTTGGAAATACATTAAACAGGGACCACCTCTAACTGCTTTTTTTTTTTTTTTTTTGGAAAAGCAAAGGCAACATTAAAAAAATATATAGGTATGTCTTCTATAAACTGTAGCACTTCATTTGAAAATGAAGTTTGGGAGGAGGAAGAAAAACTAAGAAGGTATTCCTGAGATTTATTAGAAACATTTATTTTGAAAGAGTAAGAAATATGAGGCATAGTTTACAAAATAGAATGTGTTAAGTTAGAGAATTTAGGGGAGATAGTGGAACAAAATAATAATATAAAGAGAAGAGTGAAAAGCTTTTACCTTTATAAATACAAGAGTCAAAGTGAGTAAAAATGTCCGTTGACATCCTGTCAAGTGGAGCAAAGACCTTAGACAGCACTGAACTTCCCAGGAACCATGGCTCTGCTTCCTTGGTTTTAGGCTGTCTCCACATGCAAGGATGCCCTAACGAAGAGCCAATACAGAAACAGGAAATGGAAACTAGCAGCACCTGACCTGGACAATTCCTGTTTGGAGAGGTTTGAAGAGGAAATTGATCATTTTGTGAAAGGACAGAGAGTAAACTGAGTCTCTAGCTTAGGAAATTGTTCAATTCTGTAGATCCTTCATTGCTGCTAGTGATGTAGTTTTAGTCAATGTAAACATTCTAACATTTTCATTTTATTTATTTTTATTTTTAATTTTTTTAGTTTTACTTAGTCTTTATTTCTTGGGCATTTACCACATTATTTTTTAATTTAATTTTATTGTTGTTATATTATATCCATCCCCTATTTGTTCCCCTCTGTCCTTTTAAATCCCAGTTGCCCCATTAACTCTATCTGGTAGCCAACACTACATGGGAAGCAATTCCAGGGCTTAGATTGTAAAGTCCTTTCTTTTTGTGGCTTCTGTTAATTAACTGTAACTACTGGCAAATTACAATAGTAGATCTGCCACAACTGTTTAGAATAAGTAAAAGTAAAAGCCAATAAGAGATCAAAGTGAGAGAAAAATATAGCAATAATTAGTTAAGAGGTTTAGCAGATAAAGCTTCTATTCTAACTGGTTAAGCAGATCAGTTTGTCTCAGACCTGGTCAAGTCTGGAAGGCAGCATTATACATTTCTTTATACTTGGGCTCTTGTATTTAAATCCAAAGGCAAGTAAGTATGACTGGTTCTAAGCTTTAGATTAGTAAATGTGATTTAGATTCTTATTGGCTCTAATAAGAACTGCATATATTTTTTAGTAAATTTTCAAACATAATGTTTCAATCAGGATTTTGCCATAGCAGTTTTGAACAAAACAGTAGTCCCTATAATTCAGTCCCTATTCTGTTTAAATACTCACAGAGGTGAAGCCATAGGAGCAATAAGTGAAGAAATAAAGTAGGCGAATCACAGCTCAAACAGTTGGCTATTTTAAGACTTTCATTTTGATTATTAGCATTCATGTGTCAACCAAAACAATGAATTCTTTGGTCTGTTTATTTGGCCAGTCTCCATCTCAGTCTTCACAAACATTTCAGGCATTTTTGTTTTGTAGAGGAAGTAACTATGACAAAGACTAAATAGGGTAGTAGTCTAAAATCATGCAGCTGCTAAGTTGCATCCACTATATCCCCTTGGTTTTAATTCTCAAAATAGCCATAGGAATTGGATATTACTCTTCATATTTTTCATCAATGGAGAAGAACTTCAGAGGGCTCACCTAGTGCATAAAATCACACATCGTGACTTGTTAAATTGAGATTCAAACTCTGGTCTGTTGACACAAAAGGACTTTATTGTTTGCAATAATCACAATGGTTGCTCTGCTAAACACTCTGTGATCGCTCATAATAGCCCTGCAGGGTAGGTAACAGTATTGTGAGCTTCACGCTGAGGTCAAGCTTATCCAAATGTGCATAGATATTAAGTCAGCCCAAGCACAAGTTACAGCCTGAGGTTCAGCCTGAGATTCTGTGTGACTGAGTCAGTGCTTGTGTTCCACCTGCTCCACAACAGTGCCCATTGCAATGGGTACCTCTACCACTTCTCCCTGCATGAACTTGCTGCCTCACCCTTCCACTCACCTGCCAAATAGCTTGGTACAAAACTTGCAGTCTCTCTCTCCTTCCACTTATTTCCCTTCCACAATGCTGTCTTGGTGAGTTTGAGAATATTTAAACTGCATCATTTAAACCGCTACTCAAAACCTTCCATCAGCTTCTCACGCAACTGTGATAAAATCATGTGGCCCTATGTATCTGCTGTTGCCTATGACTTATCTTCTTCTGGTCCCTTTAGCCATTCCAACCTTAGTGTCTCTGAAGTTCCCCCAGAAAGCAAAAGTGCCTTAGTCTCAGAGATTGTGCCTTCACCAAAATTTCTCTTCCACCAAACTTGCTCTCTTATTTATTTAGATATTTGTTCAAATATTATTCCCTTAAAACATTACTTAAAAACACCCTGGCTGGTGTGGCTCAATGGATTGAACACCAGCCTGTGACCCAAAAGGTCACTGGTTTGATTCACAGCTAGGGCAGGTGCCTGGGTTGTAGTTGGGGGCATTCTACCTCTGTTCACTTCTCTCTGAAAATAAATAATCCTTTCTTAAAAAGAAAACAATCTAAAATAGAGTCCCTGAACTAACTGGAGTTTATTTCTCTTTTTATTACTGAAAGACATCTGAAATTATATCAGCATCATTGTAAAAGACTGTCATATATCCCTCCCTGAAATGTTAAGTTTCATGAGGGCAGAGGGATTGCCATGTTTGCAGCTGTGTCTAAGCACTTAGTGACTGATTTAGCCTGAACTGAATACATTTCTGCATGAAAGGTTAAATGACTTTAAAGATGCAGGTATATTTTCTAATATTTGAAATACATTTGCATTTTTAATATATTATATTGATTATGCTGTTACAGTTGTCCCAATTTTTCCTTGTTGGTTCCCTGGAATGCATTTTAATGTTTCACAGCCAAACATAGGCTAAGAATTGTATTTCAAAATCCTCTAAAATCAAGTATTATGAATAAACACATGTATAAAAGGGAATATTTGATGAGATCCTAGCTAAGTGAGGCAAATAATAGAGTGATAAAACTTGGAGCAGAGAAAACATTTTAAGCCAAGAATGTTAGGAATAATTTGAATTACTTTAAAAACATGTAGGCAGAGATAGTAACTTGAAACTAAAAGACATAGGGAGAGTTTTCTTTGTGGAAGAAAGCAAATGTCATTTTCTTTCTTTCCTTTCCTCAAACTGGAAAAATAAGAGACAAATAGAAAGAAAATATCAAGGTGAGAATGGAGAGAGGTTAGTAGACTTGCAGGCTGTCACAAGAGGTCATACCTTTTTAATAGTGCATATGTAAGAGAGGAAAGCATATTGCTTTTTTTTTTTTATTGGGTTATTTTTAATTTTTAAAAAATATTTTATTTATTATTTTTAGAGGGAGGGGAAAGGAGAAGGGCAGAGAGGAATAGAGGCCTCAATGTATGGCCTCAATAGAGGCCTTTCACCTGCCTCCAACTACGGACCTGGCTTGCTATCTGGTTAGGTGCCCTGGCTGGGAATCAAACCGGTGACTTTTAGGTTTGCAATCTGGCACCTTATCCATTGTGCCACCAAGCAGGGCCTGCACATTGTTTTTAAGATGGGAGCTTCAAGCAAAGCTCAATGTTGTTTCTAATGACATTATGGAAGAAAGATGAATAGAGTTTGTTTAATTTTATGTAGAACGATATAATCCATTACTGCCAACATCTCTGTCCTGAAGTGTCTTCATGGCGAACAAATTGAGATCCCATGCCTAACTCATCCAGTCATTCTAATCCCTTCTTGACCTTTGCATAAATGAAAAATCTGTCTAGGTAAACAGATAAGATGACTTCCTCTCGAGGGTTTCTTATGGCAATAATTTGATATAAACAAGGTCTTCCATCGGCATGTCTCTGGGGCCTGAGAAGCATTTCATTGTCCTTACAACATAGGGGCAGGGAGTGTGCTGTGGTCAATAAAACAAACTCAAAGGGTAGGGTATGTTAGTTCTTCCATCAGTCCTCTTGCTGTCATTTTTAGATTTCATTTTCCTCATTTCTGAAATAAAACAATGGATGGCACCAAAGAATCTCTATAGTCTGTCTCCAGATTTAAAATCCTATAATTCTAAATGTATAATGGCCATAGGAATGGTTGAAGAACTTGCCAGTGAAATAATATTTTATAGGTACACTCTTCCTAGCAACTTGATCCACCCCCCACTTTATTTCAAATTTGAAGGTTAACATTTATTTTAGAAAAAATTGGCATTAAAGTCCTCTGCCTACATTTGGTATTTCTACCTGGCTAGTGATATTTAACAATGTGAGGAGGTGCAGAGAGGAACAGAAGCTGTCATGGTATGCACAGGAAACATGTTCTGGGATATATTCTATGATATACTTATTATCATTATGACATAGTTACTTATTCATGTAGTTACACAGTAACTAATAATTCCTTAATTAACAAAATTTTAACAGTGTTTTTCATTTTTCTTAATTTTCAATGAAATTCTGGTGAAAAAAAATTGCCCTATTCTTACTTGATTTCTGCTTTTCCTTCTGCATTTCAAAGTATGGATCAGAGTAGAGTGGTGATAAATACAAAGAATCATATTTCTTCAATTTTAATAATAGTGCTAGCATTTCCAAATCAATGATGAGAGTTTCATCTGCCCAGTGTGGACCACTTGACTAAAACCAGTTACACTGGTCTGTGTGTGTGTGTAAAGCCCTCTGGCCACCTTCACCTGGGCAGTCTCTGGTGAGTCCTTTCATCTCTTCATGTCTTGATTTACAATCTCTGAAATGCAAATGCTAAGAGAGCTATCTCATAGGTCTATGATAGTGATTCAATAAAATCATGGCAGTCAAGTACTTAGCACAATGTCTGGCCCAAGTGAAATACACAATATGGATTGACTATTAATGTCGGTTTAAGCATCTGTTGTTATTCAAAAATCATCATTTATAAGAAAGGAAATCAATAGTAACTAAGTATTTTGATCCCGAAAGTA
Organism: Noctilio leporinus; assembly: GCA_004026585.1. Classification (NCBI taxonomy): domain Eukaryota; kingdom Metazoa; phylum Chordata; class Mammalia; order Chiroptera; family Noctilionidae; genus Noctilio; species Noctilio leporinus. Next base: position 25,665 of record PVIW01006925.1, on the reverse strand, counting down.
CTTTCTTAAGTAATATATTTCCATACCTCCTCCTACTACCTATATAAAGATATCTTCCGAGATGGGTGGCAAGATGGCGGAGGAGTAAGTGGAGATGAACCAATCTCCTCCCAGGTCATATCTGGAATTACTTTTTTTGGAGGAAAAGTCAGCTGGAATTACCAACAAAACACCAGCTGGAAAGAAGTCCTATAATGACAGACAAAACAGAAAAGGCTGCTGCATCACAACTTGACTGGTGGGAATCTCAAAAATGCAAGAGGGCTGGCTAGGCCCCACTGGCAGCGGCCAAAGGGACAGAGCCAGGGGGGCACCACCTGAGAAGGGAGGTTATGGTCCCCCAGCTGGGTGTCTTAACTACAGCAACATGGTGGAGAGCAGAGAAGCATCCAGCTGGGAAGGGCAGAAAGCCATGGGGTTTAGTAGCCTAAGAGAGCACTGGAGACAGAAAACTACTAGGGTGACCAAAACAGAAATACATTGGCACCCACCTACCCTGGGCTCCAGTGGAGGGAGGGCAGAGAGGACTGGAGACATGTGGAGAGAGTTTGCATCAGTGACTTGGAGGAGAGAAGAGTGGAGGTGGCTGTGGGGATCCCAGTGCTGACTCATTGCCCACACCTGGGCACCCCTTTCACCCCAAAGAAGCAAAAAACATATTCTTTTCAAATGTACATGGAACATTCTCAAAGATAGAACACATGGTAGGTCACAAGCCTCCACAAATTTAAGAAAATTGAAATCATACCAAGTGTCTTCTCAGATCACAATAGTTTGAAAATAGAAACCTGCCTGAAGGGAAAAAAACAAAAAAACAAAAAAACAATCTAACTCATGGAGACTGAATAACATGCTTTTAAGTAATGAATGGGTTAACAATGAGGTCAAAGATGAAATCAAAAAGTTTCTGGAAACAAATGACAATGAATATGCACTGGCCCAAAACCCATGGGACACAGCAAAGGCAGTCCACAGAGGGAAATTTATAGCAATACAGGTCTATCTAAAAAGGATAGAAGAAGCTCATACAAACAACCTAACCATAAAGCTGCAAGAACTAGGGGAGCAACAACAAAGAAAGCCCAGAGTAAGTAGAGTAAGAAGAAAGGAAATCATCAAGATTAGAGCAGAATTAAGTAATTTAGAGACTAAAACCACAATTGGAAGAATCAATAATCAATAAGTCCAATAGCTAGTTCTTTGAAAAAACAAGCAAAATTGACAAGCCTTTATCCAGACTCATCAAGAAAAAGAGAGAGAGGGCCCAAATAAACAGAATCAGAAATGACAGAGGAGAAATCACAACTGATACTTTAGAAATACAAAGGATTGAAAGAAATTACTACAAACAATTATATGATAAGAAATATGGCAACCTGGATGAAATGGACACAATTCTGGAAAGGTATAATCTACCAAAACTGAATCAAGAAGAAGCAGAAAGCCTGAATAGACCAATAACAACTAGTGAAATTAAAAAAGTAATCCAAACTCTCCCAAAGCACAAGAGCCCCAGACCAGATGGCTACACAGGTGAATTCTAACAAACAGTAAAAGAAGAAAGAACTAACTCCTATCCTTCTCAACCTATTCCAAAAAATCCAACAAGAGGGAAAACTCCCAAACTCTTTCTATGAGGCCAATATTATTCTAATCCGAAAACCAGGTCAAGGCACAACTAAGAATGAAAACTATAGGCCAATATCTCTGATGAACATAGATGCTAAGATTCTCAACAAAATATTGGCCAACCAGATTCACAGTACATTAAAAAGATCATACACCATGATCAAGTGGGTTTCATCCTCAGGATGCAAGGATGGTACAACATTCACAAATCAATAAATGTAATACACCACATCAACAAAATGAAAGACAAAAATGACATCATCATATCAATAAATGCTGAAAAAACATTTGAGAAAGTACAGCAACCTTTTGTGATAAAAACACTCAGCAAAATGGGAATAGAGGGTGCATACCTCAACATAATAAAGCCATATATGAGAAACCTGAAATCACTGTCATAATTAGCAGGCAAAAACTAAAAGCTTTCCCCCTGAGATCAGGAAGGAGACAAGGCTGTCTACTTTCTCCACTTTGCTATTCAACATTGTCTTAGAAGTTCTAGCTATTACCACCAGAGAAGAAAAAGGAATAAAATCTATCCAAATTGGAAAAGAGGAAGTCAAACTGTCAATATTTGCAGATGATATGATAGTATATATACAAAACCCAATAGGCTCCACCAAAAACTTACTTGACCTAATAAGCAAATTTAAGAATATAGCTGGATATAAAGTCAATACCCAGAAATCCAAAGCATTTTTGTATAACTATAATGGAACATCAGAGATAGAAGCTAGAAAACAAATCCCATTTACCATAGCAACAAGAAAAAGCAAGTCCTTAGTAATCAACTTAACCAAGGAGGTAGGAGAACTGTACTCAGAAAACTACAGAACACTAAAGAAAGAAATGAAGGAAGATATAAATAGATGGAAGCATATACCATGTTCATGGATGGGAAGAATTAACATCATTAAAATGTCCATACTACCCAAAGCAATTTCTAGATTCAATGCAATCCCAATTACAGTACCATTGACATACTCACAGAGATAGAAAAAAATACTTCAAAAATGTACATGGAGCCCAAAATGCCCACAAATAGCCTTAGCAATCTTTAGAAAGAAGAACAAGGTAGGAGGAATCACAATACTGGACATCAAATTATACTACAAGCCTATTGTTATCAAAACTGTCTGATATTGGCATAAGAACAGACATATAGATTAATGGAACAGAATAAAGAGCCCAGAAATAACCCAGGACTTTATAGTCAATTAATATTTGACACAGCAGGAAGGAACATAAAATGGAGTAAAAACAATCTCTTCAACAAGTGGTGTTGGGAGAAATAGACAGCAACATGCAAAAAAATAAAACTAGAGAACCAACTTACATCATACACCAGAATAAACTCAAGATGGATAAGGGACTTAAACATAAGCAGTGCCACCATAAATGTCCTGGAGAAAAATAGAGACAGTAAAGTTTTAGATACCCTATGCAGAAATATGTTTACTGATACTTCTCCAATGGCAAAGAAAATAAAAGAATAAATAAACAAATGGGACTACATCAAACTGAAAAGTTTCTGTTTACCTAAAGAAAACACCAGCAAAATTCAAAGGGAACCAACTGTATGGGAAGACATATTTGCCAATGATACCTCAGACAAGGGTTTGATATCCAAAATAAAGAACTTATGCAACTCAACACCAGGGATATAGACAGCCCAATTAAAAAATGGGCAAAGGACCTGAACAGAAAACTCTCTGAGGAAGACATACAAAGAACCCAAAGGCATATGAAAGAATGCTCAACATCACTAGCCTTGAGAGAGATGGAAATTAAAACCACAATAAGATACTACCTCACACCTGTCAGAATGGCAATCTTCAATAAATCAACAAACAAGTGTTGGCAAGGATGGGGGGGAAAGAGAACCCTGGTGCACTGCTGGAGGGAATATAGTCCGGTGCAGCCACTATGGAAAACAGTATGGAGCTTCCTTATAAAACTAAAAATGGAGCTGCCTTTTGAACCAGCAATTCCACTACTAGTACTATACCCAAAGTACCCTGAAACACTAGTTCATAAGAACCTATGCACCTCTATGTTCACAGCAGCACCATTTACAATAGCCTAGTGCTGGCAACAGCCTAAGTGCCCATCAGTGGATGATTGGATCAAAATACTTTGGTACATTTACACAATGGAATTCTTTATAGCAGAAAGAAAGAAGGAACTCCTACCCTTTGCAACAACATGGATGGAACTAGAAAGTATTATGCTTAGTGAAATAAGCCAGTCAGTGAAAGGCAAATACCATATGATGTCACCCATTACAGGACAATAATGAACAAAACAAACTAGCAAAATAGGACCAGGTACATGAATACAATGAATAGACTTTCAGTGGGCAAGGGGGAGGAGGGACAAGGCAGGAGGAGGCAAATAAGGGAGCAATTTAGTCAAGGAACTAGCATGGAAAAACCATGGACATGGACAACAAGTGGCATTGACTTTGGGGAGGAGTGGGTGAGTGGGGAAGGGGACCGAGGGGAATAAAAAGGGGATGGGTGTAATACAACAATAAAAATAAATTTAAAAAATGAAATAAAGATATTTTCATTCATAATTATAATAAAACATAGCCAAAATTTATTTAGCACCTATTATGTGCCTGTCTTGGTGCCATGACTTTAAGTAAACTGCATTACATAATCTTTACTTTTTGGGAGTTTTACAGATAGAATGTGTAAGGGGAAAGAAGTAGAAAACCTTTCCCAGGCTATTCAGATCAGTGGCACAGGAGCTTAGTCTGTGCAGAGAGGCAGCTCCCTGGCCATAGTGCAGGCGTGTGTTGTGTGCACCTGCTACATTTTTATTTTTATTTTTTTAAAGATTTTGTTCATTATTCATTTATAGATAGAGGGGAAGAGAAGAAGAAAGAAAGGGAGAGAAACATCAATATATGACTCCCTTTCACCTGGGAGTCATATATTGTTCAGCTGGGTATCTGACTGGATACCTGGCTTACAACCCAAGTATGTGCCCTGACTGGGGAACTGAACCAGCAAAAATTGGGTTCACAGTCCAGTGCCAATCCACTGAGCCATGTGCAACATTTTTAAAATCATTTCTCTTTGTTCACTTTGTTTCTCTAATTCTTGAAATCTTAAGATGTAATTAAAATACATTCCAAATATCATGCCACCATGAGGCAATTTCTAGTCTGAATATGCTGAATCTATAGATAAATTTTGAAAAGACTTCAAAAATTTAATTATTACTATGTATTTAAACACATACAACTGTAGATATTCTGACCTAAGCAAATACCATTTGTTTTTGTTTTTGTTTGCACTTCCATAGAGCACAGCTTTTAGTTTTAAGTATAAAAGTCTCTTTCAAGTTAGGACATTTTCCAGAATTAATCATACATATGATAATGCCAGTGTATGATGCTAACATAACTAATAATTTTTAAAAATTCATTGACATCTATTATTGTCAATAAATCATTAAAGCAACACTGAGTGTTTGCTAAGCGCTAGTAGTATCTGGAAGGGGTTTGCTGTGGTTCTTTTTAGAGTGTATGCTTTCATGGGCCATTCAAGGATGCCTACTCCTGCCCCCTCTATTACCTCACTGTTCTAGATACTGGGATTTACAGTTTATTTTTTCAAAATCCCAGCTCCATCATCACCTTTCTTTATCTCACCTTAAGTCCTCTTCTAGCCAGCATAGTTAACTATGATTTGAAGTCATGAAGATTGAGTTTTAATCTCAACTTTGTTCATTTACTAGCTCAATGAACTTAGTAAACAAAGTTGTGTCTCTCTGACCTTTGTATAAAATGGAAATCAGAGTATGTACTTTGCAGGTTTGTTAAAATCACTAGAAACAAATTAATTGATGTACTAGGCACTCAATTCACAGAAGTCATTATTATCTCACCATTGTTCCAAGAGACAGAGTCAACTTTTAACCTCTTTTATTGTCTAAATATCATTTTCTCATTGATCTCATATTTCCTCTGCCCCTCCTTTTATTTTTATTATTGTATGTATATTTTCCTATTGCATTCTATATAGGTATTGCGGATGGTCCCACGATCTTTGTGAAAATGGTAAGATATAGTATAAAGAAACGGTATAGCAAACAAATAAAATAAAATAAATAAATATAGCCTTTTGGCCACAAATTTCCAAAGCTTTGCACCCTTCAGTTATAATTGTGTCAACAATGGTGATAATTTATAAATCCCAAGAAACAAAGTGAAAAATGTAAAATTTAACACATGGTTTGCCTGTGCAGAAGCAATACTAATTTCACTCATTTATGTCAATAGCTTACCATTTATACCTAATTACTATGCTTGAAAATTCAATTATGTATATTATTAGGTATGTATCAAATTAACTCTGTTAAGTTTTTATTGATTATGCCACTATTCTCTACACCTGCATGCTCAGTGTTCATAGTGTGTTGCTTATATCCCACAGTCAATTACTCTTAACCTAACAACGACAACAAAAAATTGGTAAAGATAGCAAACACTGGTAGAAGAGGACTGAAATATGTGGCACCTACCATTGAAGAGTTTATTTTAGGGGGACAAGAAAAACCTAGACTGTTAATTTGATGACCCTAATATTGAGAAACTCTTCCCACTGTAACTTTGTGGTTTTTTCATTCCTATGGTGGAAACACTGGTAATTTTCTTAAAAAGCTTACTAGAGTCTAATGTGATTAAAACAGAAATGGCTTTGAAAATTAGTACTGGATGTAGGTTAAGAAGCTCTGTCATTCACTGGGTGTGTGATCTTGAGATAATTTCTTAAATGCTCATAATCACATCTTCCTTAAATAGGAATTCTGATATCTATTTCATAGGTTATTTTTAAGAATAAACAACACCGGCTCTGCATCTGGGCACTCTCACAGCTCTCAGCACCCAGCCCAGCTTCTTTCAAAATGTCTACTGTTCATGAAATTCTGTACAAGCTCAGCTTGGAGGGCAATCACTCTATACCTGCAAATGTGTATGGGTAAGTCAAAGCCTACGCTAACTTTGATGCCAATCAGGATGCTCTGAACATTGTAACGGCCATCAAGACCAAAGGTGTGGGTGAGGTCACCATCATCAACATTCTGACCAACCACAGCAATGAACAGAGACAAGATATTGTCTTCGCCTACCAGAAAAGAACAAAAAAGGAACTTGCATCAGTGCTGAAGTCAGCCTTGTCCGGCCACCTGGAGATGGTGATCTTGGACCTTTTGAAGACACCTGCTCAGCATGATGCTTCTATGAAGGCCTCTATGAAGGGGCTGGGATATCTCATTGAGATCATCTGCTCAAGGACCAACCAGGAGCTGCAGGAAATTAATAGAGTCTACAAGGAAATGTACAAGACTGACCTGGAGAAAGACATTATTTCCAACATAGCTGGGTACTTCCGCAAGCCAATGGTCACCCTCATAAAGGGTAGAAGAGAAGAGGATGGCTCTGTCATTGATTATGAACTGATTGACCAAGATGCCCAGGATTTCTACAATGTTGGAGTGAAGAAGAAAGGAACTGATATTTCCAAGCAAATCAGCATCATGACTGAGTGAAGCATGTGTCACCTCCAGAAAGTATTTGAAAGGTACAAGAGCTACAACCCTTATGACATGCTGGCGAGCATTAAGAAGGAGGTCAAGGGAAACCTGAAAAATGCCTTCCAGTGTATCCAGAACAAGTCCCTGTATTTTGTATGACTCCATGGAGGACAAGGGGACACGTGACAACGTCCTTATCAGAATCATGATCTCCCGTAATGAAGTGGACATGCTGAAAATCAGGTCTGAATTCAAGAAAAAGTATGGCAAGTCCTTGTACTATTATTACACCCAGCAAGACAGGAAGGGTAACTACCATAAAGCTCTACTATACCTGTGTGGTGGGGATGACTGAGGCCGGCAACAGCAGAGTGCCCAGGAGTGGTACTCCCGTTCTTCCAACTAATGATTCTAGAAACTCAACTTTTGACTAATAGCCCCCATACCCATCCCTGTGAGGATGATGTTAGTTAGCATTGCTCCTGCCCAGACCTTATTTCAATTGCCCAAGTATTACCTGCTTCCTCATCTAGTCTCTCATTTTAGCCAATAAATGAACATTCCAAAGAGTTGGAAATGAAGTCTATGATGTGAAACACTTTGCCTCTTGTATACTGTTTCATAAACAAGTGAATAAATTTTTACTTTAGAACAAAAAAACAAAAAAAGAATAAATAATGGCTGTGAAAAATAGGAATATTGTATAGTGTTTAGAGAGCTCTAAATAAGTAATAGTCTCTCTTGCCTTCATCCCTCAAGATAAACATCCCTTAAGTTCTTCAAAACCAGGATGAATTGCTTTTATTCTTGTAATTTCCCCAAAATATTTGATTTCTTTTAATATAGGTGGACGTACTGTCTGTCATTTGATAGTAAGCACAGCTATGAGTACTTGCTTTCGAAAGAAGACTATAACCTTTTTATCCTACTTTCTTAGTTCTTATCTATATCTCTGCAGTATCACATTAGAATCACAGAATGTCACATATTTGGTTTTTATTCTTTTTAAAAATTTTATTGTATTTTTTGCCTTGCCATTCAGTCCCCTAACACTATATATCTGTTATAGAAAAACCTGATGATCACTTTGTCCAGTGCCTTTATTTTCCAGATAAGGAGGAAGACAAGAGAGGTCAAGTGACTTCACAATGGTCTTACAGTTTTTTAGTGACAAAATTGAGACAAAGTGCTCAAACTAACCTTTCAGTGATTAATTAGAAGGCTTGCCAAACTATGACCAAAAGGCCAAATCTTACCTGCCACATATTTCTTTAAATATAATTTTATTGGAACATAGTCACATTCTATTCCTTTATATACTGTCTGACTTTCCTGCTAGCAGAGCAGAGTTGAATGTTTTGACAGGAACCATCTGGCCTGCAATGCTTATTCATGATCTTGTTCTGTAAAGAAAGTTTGTGGACCCTTGATTAAGGACAGTTACAAAATTCCAACTCATGAAGTGAGTTACCACTTAAAATAATATTAAAAAATAATATTTTTATGTGAGTGAACCAAAAACAACCAAACATCATTTGACATTTTTTTCCTTAAGTGAGTTTTATATCCCAAAAGACATACATTATCACAAAGGCAATTTCAACATTAAAGACAATTGTTTCTGTTAGGGCACATGACTAGAAAGCAAGTGCAGAAATCCATGAAATATGTATCTCTTAAAGTCACTTCACATGAACCTTCTCCCTAGGTTTGCAATGACCATTGAGAAATTCTTATTTAAAGTGGTTAAACTGTAAGATTCCAGTGAGCATTGAAGGCAGCTCACTATTTCATTTACCAACATGCACACACTTCTAGTACACCTGCCCTATACCAATGAGGGGCTCTTCAAGTTCACCCTCCTTTTCAATAGGAAAAAACACAGCAAATACCTACCTTGTTGAGTTGCTGTGGTAAGGTGAATTGCATTTGGCTATCTAATGACTAAAAAATCAGCAACCTAGGTCTGAAACAGACATGTAACTATAAAACAAGCCAGAAATAAGTGAAATATTCTTTCTTAGTGGGGTGGAGGAAGCTGTCATACAGGTATCAACATTTTTTAACTGGTTAACAGGCCTAGCCTAAATATGTAAATATTACCTTAACAAGTCAAAAAAAAAAAAAAAAAAAAAAAAGCCAGGTCTCCAGCCAGGTTGGTAGCTGAAAGGTAACTTATACATTGTTTCCCTCCCTTTCTTCCTCCTTCCCTGCCTTTCTCTCTAAAAAATAATGAATAAAAATTCTTAAAAAAAAAAAAAAAGAAAAGAAAAAACAAGTCCTTTCATCACTCAATGGTGGAAATAATGCTCTAAGTGCTGTGCTTCGGGTTGTCAGAAAGAGAAAAATTCAAATTGACCGGTTTAAATGAATAGGGAAATTCATCTTATGTTAGAAGAAAAGAGACAGTGGCTCCAAGATTAATTTAGTGACCTAATATATAATATAAAACCCATGTTCTTTCTGTATTTTTCTGTGCCAACTTTAGCATGTCATTTTTATTTTCAGAATTATCAAACATATTTCTGAAACATCTATTAGATGCCCTCTTTAGGGCAAAGATAACCTTTGTTTTTTGGAACTATGTCACATACCCCTTCCACAAAGAGTTCCAAGCAACTGAGCCACTTGGCCAAGGCTAGGGCTAGATGAATTATTAACATCACATCCTATATACATCTCATTTAGCAAATGAACAATGAAACTCAGAAAAGTTACATAACTTACTTTAAATTTTAAAACTGCTATATTATTTCTACTTTTTTGTATTTATCTCCTTTTTTTCTAAAAAAGAAAATTGCAATGAATTAGAATTTTACCTGCAGTATAACAAGATAAAAAGGAAGTGAGTAGGGAAACTTCAATAAAGGTCCTACAAAGATAAAATGGTGAAGAAAAATAAGGTGGGAATACCACGAAACAAGAGTGAAATTTGTCGCTTGTTTTACTGAGTTGAAGAGCCTGACTCAGCTGTCTCTCTGCAGAGCCGTAAAGTTGCTAAACCCCAGTGGCATAAGGATAGGTGGCAATGAAGTTCTATGTGCAGTACTTCATTCATTTGTTCACAAACTACCTAAGGGTCAGGTGCTAAAGAGTTAACCTCCAGGTTCTGCTCTTAGGAAGAGGAAAGCTATCAGAAAGATAGGCGACCAGATTCCCAGTGCAACTCTTTTAATGCTGCAATAAATAATTACCAAAAATAAGAACCAGGACCATCAATGACTCTAGTGGCCCCCTCTGTTTTACACACACACACACACACACACACACACACACACATACATACACACAGGAAACCTGAGCCCCTGTGGTTTTAGAACTATTGGGAAAGAGTTATGGATGGGTTCTTAAATATAACTAAACTACTTTGCATGCTTATAACATGCCGAGCTTTGTTATATAAGCTTTGCACACATATTAGATAATTCGATTCTCAATAAAGGACTGTGTAAGTGTTCTTATTATTCCATTTTGCAAAGGAATGGCTGAAGCTGAGATAATTTGACAAGGAGCTTCCTTGGATCCCATTACTGGCTCATGAGGGATCCAGGGTGTGACCCAGATCCTCTAACTCTTTTAAGTCTAAGCAATTAGGCAGAATGCTCACATCTCTAGTTCCATACTCTGGCCAGGCATAGATGTTAGTTCAGGCCATTTCCACAATGTTGTTGGGCTGTGGTTGGCATGGATCTGATGGTGATGCTTCTCTTTCATTTCACAGATGCATGAAACAAGGCTAAAGAAGCAAAGATTCCTCAGAAGTTCATGCTGATGGTCAGTGGTGAGTCTGGGATCACAGTGCACTTTTCTGATTCAATTCTCTCCTCTTTTCCTCATGCATCTTGACTGGCCCTTCTACCACCTGACCCTTGGCCTTGCCAAAATAATAAACAACTTCCTTGTTTTTTCAGACTTGACAATGAGAATCATAAAGTCTTAATCCAATTTTCAGCTCAAGAATAATGATTGTGGAGAACCAAGATGGCAGAGGAGTAAGTGGAGCTACACTAATCTCCTCCCAACACCAAACTGGAATTACAACTTAATTGGGGAGAAATCATCCAGAATAATCAACAGAACACCACCTGGAGAGAAGCCTTATTACCACCTACAGAACAGAAGAGGCCACTTCCTCACAACATGACTGGAGAGAGTGCACAACAGTAAAAGGGCTGGCAGGGCTCCAACAGGTGGCAACTGGCTGTATCGAGCCAGAGGTTCCACCTGAGAACAGTGGGTTCTAAACCCCCAACTGTGCTTCCCAGCCTACAGCAACACAGCTTTTCAGCACTCAGCTGTGAAAAGCAAAAGGCCTCCAAGTTTAGCCTGCTTGATAGAGAGACCTAGTTTTTAAAGGGACCACACGTGAAAATACAGTGACAACCACCTACCCAGGGCTCCATCAGAGAAAGGGCCGCATGGACTAGAGATGCTTGGGGAAAGTTTGGGTCACTGGCTTTAGGGGGAGAGTTGGGGGAGCAGCCCACAAATCCAGTGCAGATCCATTCCCCATACAGCAGGCAGACTCTTCTACAAAAGGCAGTAGCCTGAGGGGTAGCTGCAGCCCCACCCATAGTAATTAATCCTCCCCACCCTACAGTGCCTAAATCTGACCTCAGATTAACAACTGAATTAATCTTCCCTGCCCAGAGGTACATAAAATTGACCATTGATTGGATTAACAACTAAAGGAGATAGACAAAGACAGTGGATCTCTGGTAGTCTTCAACTGGTTGGTTAGGCCCAGACTGGGACTTGAGCTGATATCATCAAGCTCAGAGCCAGGAAGTAAAAAAAGTGTACCTATACATCACAGAAGATCACACCACTAAGACATTATGTCAAAGCTGACCAATACAAGAAGCGGAAACAAACAAGAGTCACCTAAAATGGGAGACAAAGAAATCAACCCTCAGCAAAGGGAAAGGAGGAATCCTCAGGAAGAATGCAAAATGAAATAGGGACAAGCACCCTATAAGACATGGAATTCAAAATAATGATGACAGAGAAGCTCAATGAGCTCAGCGAATTCAAAGAAAACTACAAACAACTCCAGAGAAATTACAGAGAACTCTGGGGAAACTACAAAAAACTTACTGAGAACTACACCAGCATTTAAAAGGACATAGAAACCATTAATAAGAGCCAGGGGGAAATGAAGAATACAATTTCTGAATTGAAGAACACAGTAGAAGGAATCAAAAGCAGGTGATAGAAAGCAGAGGATCACATTATGGAGCTGGAGGTCAATGTAGAAAAAAAATTCCCAGGCAGTGCAACAAAATGAAAAAGGCTGAAAAAAAAAAAAAAAAATAAAGAGAGAGAAGGTTTTAAGAGAGCTGCAGCACAATATGAAACATAATAACATCCATATCATAGGGATATCAGAAGGAGAAGAGGAGCAAGGGATAGAAAACCTGTTTGAAAGAGTAATAACAGAAAACTTCCCTAACTTGAGGAGAGAAAATGTCATGCAAACTCAGGAAGCACAAAGGGTCCCAATGAAGATTAACCTACTGGCCCACTCCAAGACACAAAATTCAAATGACAAATTTCAAAGTCAAGAAGAGAATTATAAAAGCAGCAAGAGAGAAATAGCTAATAACATACAATGGGGCTCCCATAAGGTTATCAGCTGATTTCTCAACAGAAACACAACACTCCAGAAGGGAATGGCAAAAAATATTTCAAGCAATGAAAAACAATGGCCTGCAACCAAGAATATTCTCCCCAGCAATGCTGTCATTCAAAATGAAAGGTGAAATGAGTTTCCCAGACAAAAGAAGGCTAAAAGAATACATCTCCACAAAACCAGCATTGCAAGAGATGCTAAAGGGTCAGCTTTAAGAAGATGAAGAAACAGGAACATAGGTACAAAGGGAAAAATAGGTAAGGAATAAATACCTATCAATAATAACCTTAAAAAGGTAAGGGGATTAAATGCACCAATCAAAAGATATAGGGTAGTTGAATGGATAAGAACCAACTTTAACTTACAAATGCTTTAAATGATCTTGTTATAAATATGTGGTACTAACTAAGGTATAATTTTGTATATTAGTTCTATCTGTATTACTGCAGATTAAGATTTCTTAGACTGGAATTATTTCACAATATGGGAAAATCATATTACTTGCAATAACTCAGAAAAATTAAATGCAGTTAAGGAAGAAGAAAAAAGTAAGAAAATGTGGATATATATTATATAGAATATATGTTATCTTTCTTATTCACTGTTACAAAATGTGTACTTATTTGTGGGTATATAATATATAGATTTTGTTAGCAATTTATGTTTCAAATAGCAACCAACTGGTCATTGGTGTGTTGTAAAGTCAGTCAATCTTTAGGTTAGAAAAGATGCTGAGACCAATTTGGATGGAATTTGTAAACTACAAAACTATATGATTCATGTACATAGGCAATATATATTCTCATATTAGTATGTAAATTAGATGAGATTCCTTTCAACTAAACTGTGAAAATATACATTTCTAGTTATGAAGGCCCCCAAAATGGGGATGCTTGGGAAAAGGAATTAATGCTATAGTAAACTTTATTATTGAAATGTGAACATACCTAATTTCTACCTTAACAGCCTTAGTTTAGGACCACACAGGAAGTCAATCACAACTTCAAAAAATAACTAGAATACTATTCTATATAATTATTTAAATCCTAGGGACTTTTACTTTTTTACCACAACTTAGTAAACATAGTCATTTCTATGCTGGGAACCAGCTGAGCACTGGAAGTGCCATTATTTCTGAAAGCTTCAACTTGTAAAACACATGTAGAAGAAAAACAGAGTATCAAAATAAGTAAGACCCGTGCACAGCCAATAAATAAATAAATAAATAAATCTACTATATAAGATGGAAAACTCCAAAAAGAATAAGTTGTAGTTCCAGCAGCTTAAAATAAGTTGAGTTGTATTATTGGAGAGGGGAGGATCTGACTCAAAAACCAAATTCATTTTGTACTATGGGTTTGGCACTGTCTCTAGGATGACTTTAACAAAAGTGAATTCTGGATACACCATTTCTGATAAATATTTCACAAAAATAACATTCTAGAGTAAAATAAGTATTAAAGAAGAAAACACTGCTTAATTTGCTACAATATATCTAAAATACTATCAATTAACATGTAATAATTATATAAGCTATTGGCATATTTAACATTTTTGTATTAATTCTTCAAAATCCAGTATGTACTTTAAATACGTGTAAAAATATGTAGGGTGTAAATGTATTGTTGCATGTGTTTGGTAATACTGCAATTCATATTACTTAAAAGAGTACTTCTTTAAACAAATGAATTAATGTAGGCATTTTGAAATAATGAAAAGATATTAATACAAAAGATAAACTTTTATTAATATGATTTGAAAAGCTGACAGAAGGCAGTAATTAAAAGGTGAATTTTCTGGATGTGAAAAAAAAAGTACACATTGGTGGTTATAGAATAAATACTAGGATGTTAAGAAAAATAAAGGAAACGGAAAAGCCAAAGAACTTACGAACTTACATGCATGATACATGGATATGAACTAAAGGGAATATTGCTGGAGGAAATAAGGTACTGGGTGGAGGAAGGCAAAGGGGTAAAAATTTGGACAAATGTAATAGCAAAATAAATAAAATAGATTTAAGAAAAAAAAGAATAATGATTGCAAGTATCTGTCAGTTTTGTTAGATTTCTGAGATTATGTTACATTAACTGCAATAAACCTACCTTCTCCCCAAAACTTTGAGAAGCACTTTCCAAAGCCCGCTAGAGTCCTGCTTTGAGTGTGGGTGGGAACAATAGGGCATGCTCACAATTTCCAGAATAGAAAAGGTTCGCTCAGAACAAAAGATCTACACAGATTGAGAGTGAAGGGATGGAAAACTATATATCAAGCAAATGGACTTGAAAAAAAGCTGGAGTAGCAATACTTATTTCAGACAAAATAGATTTTACAATGAAGGCAATAAAAAAGGACACAGATGGACATTTCATAATACTTAAGGGAACAATCCATCAAGAAGAAATAACTCTGATAAACATATATGCACCCAACATAGGAGCTCCAAAATATATAAGAAAAATCTTGGAAGACTTTAAGAAAGACATAGACAACAACACACTACTAGTAGGGGATTTTAATACTCCACTATCAAAAATGGACAGGTCTTCCAAACAAAAAATCCCCAGAAATGTGTGGCATTGAACAACACTCTAGAGGAAATGGACCTAACTGATATATACAGATTCTTTTACCCCAAAGAAGAAAAATACATATTCTTTTCAAATGCACATGGATCATTCCCCAAGATAGACCACATAGTATGTCACAAGACAAGCCTCCACAAATACAGGAAAACTGAAATCATACAAAGTATCTTCTCAGATCACAATGGCTTGAAACTAGAAACCAATCTCAAGGGAAAGAAACAAAAATTCTCTAACTCATGGAGACTGAATAACATGCTTTTAAGCAATGAAGGGGTCAACAATGAGATCAAAGATGAAATCAAAAAGTTCCTGGAAACAAATTACAATGAACACACAACAGCTCAAAACCTATGGGATAAGGCAAAGGCAGTTCTCAGGGGGAAATTTATAGCAATACAGGCCTTCCAAAAAAGGTTACAAGAAGTTTATAAAAAAGACCTAACCACAAAGCTGCAAGAACTAGAGGAGCAACAACAAACAAAGCCCAGCACAAGTAGAAGGAAGGAAACCATCAAGATCAGAGCAGAACTAAATAACTCAGAGATTCAAACTACAATGTGAAGAATCAACAAGTCCAGGAGTTGGTTCTTTGAAAAAATAAACAAAATTGAAAAGCCCTTATCCAGACTCATCAAGAAAAAGAGAGAGAGGACCCAAATAAACAGAATCAGAACTGACAGAAAAGAAATCACAACTGATACCTCAGAAATACAAAAGACTGTAATAAATTACTACAAAAAAATTTATGACAAAAAATATGACAACCTGGATGAAATGGACACATTTCTGGAAATGTATCATCTACCAAAACTGAACCCAGAAGAAGCAGAAAGCCTGAATAGGCCAATAACGACTAGTGAAATTAAAGAAGTAATCCAAAATTTCCCAAAGCACAAAAGCACTGGACTAGATGGCTACACAGGTGAATTTTACCAAACACTTAAAGAAGAACTAATGCCTATCCTCCTCAAACTATACCAAAAAACTCAGGAAGAGGGAAGACTCCCAAATTCTTTCTATGAAGCCAATATTATTCTAATCCCAAAACCAGGGCAAGATCCAACTAAGAAAGAAAGCTACAGGCCAATATCTCTGATGAACATAGATGCTAAAATTCTCAACAAAATATTGGCCAATCGGATTCAGCAGTATATTACAAAGATCATACACCATGATCAAGAGGGCTTCATCTCAGGGATGCAAGGATGGTACAACATTCATAAATCAATAAATGTAATATACCACATCAATAAATTGAAAGATAAAAACCATATGATCATATCAATAGATGTTGGAAAAGCATTTGATAAAGTGCAGCAACCATTTATGATAAAAACCCTCAGCAAAATGGGAATAGAGGGAGCATACCTCAACATCATAAAGGCCATCTATGAGAAACCTGAAGCCAACATCATACTTAATGGACAAAAACTGAAAGCTTTCCCCCTAAGATCAGGAATGAGACAAGGCTGTTCACTTTCTCCACTTCTATTCAACATTGTCTTGGAAGTTCTAGCTATAGCCATCAGAGAAGAAAAAGGAATCAAAGGTATCCAAATTGGAAAGGAGGAAGTCAAACTGTCATTATTTGCAGATGATATAATAGTGTACATACAAAACGCGATGGGTTCCACCAAAAAGTTACTCGACCTAATAAGCAAATTTAGCAAAATAGCTGGGTATAAAGTCAATATCCAGAAATCAAAAGCATTTTTGTATACCAATAATTTAAAAACAGAAATAGAAGCAAAAAAACAAGTCCCATTTACCATAGCAACAAGAAAAATAAAGTACCAAGGAATCAACTTAACTAAGGAGGGGAAAGACCTGTACTCAGAAAACTACAGAACAATGAAGAAAGAAATCAAGGAAGATACAAATAAATGGAAGCATATACCATGTTCATGGATGGGAAGAATCAACATCATTAAAATGTCCATACTACCCAAAGCAATCTACAGATTCAATGCAATCCCAATTAAAATACCAATGACAGACTTCACAGAAATAGAAAAAATAC